>JAJIBD010009994.1:0-82971 GCA_021461705.1 Cryptotis parvus | reverse complement strand
CTCCAGCCCCTGGTCTTTCTTTTAGATATGCTGTTTTTGTTTTGTGAATATTGTTGGAGAGGCACAGAAGAGGGAGGTGCCTTCCATGCTTTTTTGCAATTTAAGTACAAACCACCTGCTTGCTCCTCTACATTTGAGTGCCCTTCATAGGGAGATCACGAGCGATTTATGATGCCAAACGTTTCTTCAGATGTATTGCACAAGCAAGGCATGGATTTGTTCTCCTTGTTAGAAAATTAAAACATTACAGAGTGGGCCTGCGATCCCTGTCCGGCCCAATTTCCTCAGAGGTGTGTAGGGGAGACCTTTTCCTACCAAGCAGACTAGCTGAAGAACGTACAGATTATTCTGTAATGTTCATTTTACAGCGCTGTGCAGAATTCATTTGTGTAGCTGCACTCTCTGATCATCAAAGCCCTTTTCCCAGCGTGTTTCTGCTGAGTGCCTGCATGTTGTTCCTGCCCCGGGGGGCTTCGTCCTCTGCTGACGAGTTGCTGTGGAATCGTCCCCGAGCCAGTCTGTTGAAGGGCTCCTACAGATATAGAGTGTTTTGGATTTGCCAAGAGTACATTCAGACTCAAATGTCTTAGTGCCTAGTTTCAGAGTGCTGGGCACTGATTTGAAAACGTTTTTTCCCTCGCAGACACTCAACATTTGGAGTGGGGGAAATGCTGACTTAGAGGCTGGAGAGATAGTACAGCAGGTAAGGTGCTTGCTGTGCACGAAGCTGACCCAGGTTCGATCCCTGGTAACCCAGATGGTATCCTGAGCATGGCCAGGTGTGATCCTGAGTGCAGAGCCAGGGAGTAGCGTGGAGTGTTGGTTGAGTGTGGCCCAAACACTTAAAAAAAAAAAACAAAACTGACTTTGGTGCGGGACATGAAGATGATAAGCGTCGGAGGAACTGTTGTCATTGTGTTCAAACGTCCTGCTTCAAGTTCCCTCATGGCACACACATCCCTAGGGAGGACTGCGAGCACATGGAGAGAAGTGGCATCGGGGCCCAGAGCCTTAGTACAGTGGGGGAGGGTGTTACCCTCGACGCGACCCACCCAGGTTCCATCCCGGGCATCCCATATGATCTCCCGAGCCCCGCCAGGAGTAACCCCTGAACATGTGACCCAAAAAAAAAAAAAAAGTGGGCATTTATAGATCAGGAAGAGGACACTCACGGAGCCCACACAAGTGTCCTGGCATGTCCGCGTCAGACTCCAGCCTTCCAGCTGTGTGAGACAAATGAGCAGGTGTTGTATAAGCCTCCTGCCTCTGTCAGTTTTGTTATTGTAGCCCAAACAGAACAAGGCAGTTGTTTTGTAAGGAAAAACAAATCCTGCATCTCGTTGGTGCCTTTTCTACTCATGTTAGAAACATTAGAGTTTTGTATTTGATTATTTTTCTCATACATGGCATCAGTTTGACTATAAAATAGCACCAGCTATCGCATTTCAAAGACGCTTTCCATTGTGAAGCATCAGCTGTTTGTTTCCATAATCTTTTCTTGTGAAAGATTGAAAAGTGATCATCAGCGGCATTGTGATTACTGTTTTCTGTCATACACACCTACATTCTTTTCTGTGTATAGTTTACGATCTCACCAAGGTGTACTGCGGCTCCCCCAACTGTTGGATGTCTTAAGTTGACTTTTCCATATATTTGGGGCCTTAAGTTGACTCTTATGATTGTCTTTTTAATTATTTCCCATCTATTTGGGGCCTCCCAGCAGCGCTCATCTCGAGGGCCACTCCTGATTGGAGGTTAAGTGCTTGGGCCTGGGGGTGCAGTGCGAGGCCGCAGCCGCTGTGCTCTACCCTGTGGTGCTGGTGTTCAGGCTGCGTCCCTGCACGCGTGAGCATGTACCCTGAGCTGAGCGTCTGCCCAGCCCTGCTCTCTTTTTCTCTTGTGACTAAAATACTGGAATCGTACTTACACAAAGTGTTGTTGTTCAACTAGTTGCTTCATCTTTTTTTCTTTTTTTTAGGTGGGGGCACACCCAGCTGTGTTCAGGGCTTACTCCTTGTAGGTTTTTGGGGACCTTCTAAGATACCAGGGGGTTGAACCCAGGTCAGCTGCATGTAAGGCAAGTGCCCGAACCCGCTATACTGTCTCTCCAGTCTCTGTAGAACTCCCCAGGCCTGATTTTCATGGCTACTTTTTAACTCTGGGAAAGTGAAAGTTGTGGCTGTCATTGATCCCTTCCCTGACCTCAGCTACTGCTCTACGTGTTTGGGCATGATTGCACCTGCGGCCAGGTCAGTGGTCTAGTGGAAGCCGAGAAGGGAGGTGCCTCATCCATGGAGAGCTCGTGTCTGTCTTCCGTGAGCTCCTGCCCACGTCAGATGGGGTGATGCTGGTGTCTTCACCTGAAAAGTGAAGTCATCTTCACCTGAAAAGCGCCTCATCTCCGCCCTCTTTGCCATGTCTGAGGTGGATACGACAGCTCCCTCAAGATGGTCAGCAACAGCTCCTGCACCCCCAGCTGCTCCATCTGGGAGTGCCAGGGTCAGCCAGGACAATTTTGGCATCGTGGAGGGTCTCCTGACCATAGTCCATGCCATCATTGCCACCCAGAGGACTGTGGATGACCCTTCTGGGAAGCTGTGGTGTGAGGACCAAGGGGGCCCTAAACCGTCATCCCTGCTGCCTCTGGCACCACCAAGGCGCCAAACAAGGTGGTCCTGGAGTTGCGCAGGGGAGCTGGCAGGCAGGGCCTCTGTGTCCACTCCCTGTGCCCGCCTGCATCTGCTGGAGCCTGGAGAAGGTGGTGAGGCAGGTCCCCCACGGCCCTGCAGGCATCCTGGGCTACACTGGAGGGCTGCCAGCGATGCCCACTCCTCCACCCCCTGCTGCTGGGGCTGGCCTCGCCCTCAGCAACCACCCCCGTCATGGCAGCAGGGCAGTGGACCTGAGGGTCTACATGGCCAGCAGGAGCAAGAGCCCCGAGACTCCGCTGTTGGGGAATCTTCCTCCACTACCCCACACTGATCCTCTCATGATCCAGCAGTTTCCATCTAAGATCCCTGCAGAAGAGCAGGGCTAAGGCTCCCTTTAGTGCATCATAAAGGGCTTAGGAGCCTGACCTCTGCGTGCCATCATAAAGGGCTTAGGAGCCTGACCCTGAGTGCTATCCTGAAGGTCTTAGGGATTCCGACCTCTGAGTGCCACCATCATAAAGTACATTCATGCACAGACAAATAAAACAAAAATTAAGAGAGTTCCAGGCTTCTCTTTCCTTCTCCCAAGTCTGTTAGATTTTATCATTTTACTCTTTTGTCTATTTGTTTTTTGTGTTTTGGGCCACATCCAGCAGTGCTCAGGTTACCCCTGGCTCTGCGTTCAGGAATTAGTCCTGGCACGCTTGGAGGATCATATGGGATGCCAGGGTTCGAACTTGGGTTGGCTGCATGCAGGGCAAGCTCCCTACCTGTTATGCTATGCTCTGGCTCATACCTTTTTAGTTTTAAGGCCACACCCGCAGTGTTCAGGACTTGCTCCTGGCTCTGTGCTCAGAGATCCTCGACAGGGCTCAGAGGGCCGTATGGAGCGCTGGGGATGGAATCTAAGTTGGCTCTGTGCATGGCAAGCACCTTACCTGCTGTGCTCTCTCTCTGGCTCCTTTTGACTTATTTTTCTTGTGCTAGTGGTTGTGACATTTGCACCTCAAAAACTGGTAGGTGGGGTCAGAGCTATAGCCCAGCGGGTAGGGCATTTGCTTTGCACGCAGGCCAGCCCATGTGCTGGCCCGGGTTCGATCCCCGCATCCCATATGGTCCCCTGAGCACCGCCAGGAGTAATTCCTGAGTGCAGAGCCAGGAGAAACCCCTGAGCATTGCCGGGTGTGACCCAAAAAGGCAAAAAAAAAACCAAAACAAAAAAAAAAAAACCTGGTAGGTGCGCATTTTGTGATAATGTATATGTGTATGTATCGTGTGGTCTTGTTATTCTACTTTGAAATTTGACTTGTGTCTTAGTGTTTATTTTTTTTCTCACCCTGTAACTTTTTTATTTTCCTTTTTTGGGTCACACTCAGCAATGCTCAGAGGTTACTCCTGGCTCTTCACTTAGGAATTATTCCTGGCGGTGCTCGGGAGACCATATGGGATGCTGGGGATCGAACCCAGGTCGGCCGTGCAAGGCAAACGCCCTACCTGGCTGTGCTATCGCTCGGCCCCCGTCACATTCTTATCTGAAAGGGAGGTAACAATGGACTTGGCACTGTTGAACTGGAACATTGGCAGTTTGTCCTTGACTGAAAGAGCACATGCCCGGAGCTGAGCAAAGTGGGGGGGTCAGCAGTTCCAGCAGTGGGTGCTTGTTGGTCTGGAATCAGAGTCTGCCAGATTCCTTCAGATCCATGCACCTTCCCGTCAAGTGAGGCGGGCTTCTCGAGTGATGTTTCATGGAAGGCCATGAACTGGGTCAGTGACAGAAATGCTGGTTTTGTTTTGAGGTGCTGGGGCTCGACCCATTTCTCGTGCCTTGACTCATGAGGCCGGTCACACAGTTTGTTCTTTTGACCTTCTGGGAATGTGTGAAGGGTTTCCTCAGAGTCCAGCAAGGGCAGCGCGGTGCTCAGGGGAGCAGGTGTGCATCCCTGAAACTGGGAGCTGTGTGGAACAGCATGAGACCCTGCTCTGAGGGCGGTTTCCCAATCAAGGCTCTGACGACCTTGGGAAGGTCTTGAGCCCGTGGGGCCTACATCCCGGTGCGCTGCACAATATTGGGGTTTGCAGGGGTTCTGTTTGCCTTCACCTGCTCCCTCTGCTAACTGAAATGCAAAGCTCTGGACTTTCATGCTTGTGTAGTCATGCATTATCCAGATGTGCAAGTCATCTTTCCTGATTGACGTCTCCCTGTTCCTGTTGTTTGTCGTTGCTGATGGCATACGGGTTTAAGCACAGCTTTTTATTTATTTTTTTTTTTATTTTTTTTATTTTTTTTTGCTTTCTGGGTCACACCCGGCAATGCTCAGGGGTTACTCCTGGCTCTGCACTCAGGAATTACTCCTGGCGGTGCTCGTGGGGACCATATGGGATGCCGGGATCGAACCCTGGCCGGCATGAGCCGGCCGCGTGCAAGGCAAACGCCCCTACCGGCTGGGCTATCGCTCCGCCCCCATAAGCACAGCTTTTTAGGAGCTGTAATGGCTGAGTGCCCGCACAGTATCATTGGGATACTACTCACAGATTGTCTAATTCACCCACTTCATTTTACTGATTTAAAACATTTACCAATCATTTTACTTAATTTTTTGCTTCATTTCTGGGCATTTTTTGTTTCTTTTTACTTGCAGTTTGGGGGAAAAACAATACAGGCTTGTTCGTGGTTTCAGAGTCCTGAGAGCCAAGTGACAGCAGCCGAGCTTGTTCGGGGGAGCCAGGTGGGCTGGGCAGGCCAAGGCGCCTTCATGGTAAATTGCCCATGCCAGGGCACTTAGTCAGTTACCGAGTGGAATGGCTTTTGTGTTAACTTTTGACTTCCAGTCATTTTGCATTTTTATCACTATTTCAAACATGCATGGGGGAGGCAGAGGGGGCTGACGCAGAAGGGGATAATGGACCCTCTGGGCGCCACCGCTTTACACTCTTGATTTTCTCTTTACTCCCTCCTTCCAGCCCTTCTCTTTTTAACGTTAAAGATGACAGCCTTTTTTTGATCAATTTGAATTCCCGTTGGCTTCCTCCCTTCCTTTTTTTCTCAGGTAACCATTTAAGGTAGACACGGGTCATTTTTTTTGGGGGGGTCACACCCGACGCTCAGGGGTTACTCCTGGCTCTGCACTCAGGAATTACTCCCAATGCACAGGGGACCTTATATATGCTCAGGGGACCTTATAGGATGCCGGGGATTGAACCTGGGTTGGCCACGTGCAAGGCAAACGCCTCTACCCTCTGTGCTATCGCCTCCAGCCCCTACGCGGTCATGTTTTTTATGCTTTCATTCACGTTGACAGCCATAGCAATATATGCTGTTGGTGTCTGTAGTTTTGTTTGTTTTGTTTTGGGTCACAGCCAGCGATACTCAGGGGCTACTCCTGCTCTGCACTCAGGAATTACTCCTGGTGGTGCTGGGGAACCATATGGGATGCCGGGATCGAACCACATGCAAGGCAAATGCCCCCACCCGCTGGACTATTGCTCTGGCCCCTTTTTTGGTATTTTTTGATATATTGTTTGGGTCCAGACACAGGGGGCAGAGCTCTCCCTGTGCTTGGCTGATCATGAGACACCTGGAGGGAAGGCGGGTCCTAGCCCTGGCCCGTCATACCTCACAAGAAGCCAGAGGAACCCCCGCACCCTGAGGGCCGCCATTTTCAACATCTGGACTCCACAGCTCATCAGAGCTCCACCCAAGAGAAAAGCCTATCTCTCCCTGTTGCAGTTCATCAGTAAATGCACAAACTGAGAGCCTGCTACCAAGAGTACTCCCACCTGCACGGCAGAGCCTGGCAAGCTACCTGTGTCGTATTTGATATGCCAAAAAGCAGTAGCAATTATAGACCCTCATTCTCATGACCTGAATGAATGGTTTTGAGGCTCTTTGTGTTCCTGGGAGCGAGCAGATGCCCTTGGGCTACACTAGCACATGACAGGACATATGGAGATGTTACTGGTGCCTGCTCGAGCAAAGGGAAGATAAGTGATACAAGTGATTGTTTGGGCCTCACCCAGCTGTGCTGGGGTGGGAGTATTGCTCCTGGTGGTGCTCAGACTGTACCGTACTGAATATCAAACCCTGAGCTTTGACTTACAAAGCTCAAGCTCCAGATCTTTGCACCGTCTCCCCTGGCCCCATGGCTGTTTTTCAAGTCTTACCTAAGTGGATATATATGAGGGTCTTGGGGCCAACCCAGTGGTGCTCAGGGCTTGCCTCAGGGATTACTTTTTTTTTTTTTTTTTTTGCCTTTTGGGTCACACCCGCGACGCTCAGGGGTTTCTCCTGGCTCTGCACTCAGGAATTACTCCTGGCTGTGCTCAGGGGACCATATGGGATGCCGGGGATCGAACCCGTGCCAGCATGGGCCAGCCGCGGCGCAAGGCAAACGCCCTACCGCTGGGCTATCACTCCGGCCCCATGGGATTACTTCTGGTAGGCTTGGAGGACTGTATAGGCTGCCAGGGATTGGACCTAGGTCAGCCGTGTGCAAGGCAAACGTCCTACATGCTGTGCTATCGCTCTGGCCCCTCAGGGTTTACTCCTGGCTCTGCACTTAGGGATCTTTCTTGGGCGGGCTTGGGGGACCATATATGATGATGGGGATCAAACCCAGGTCGCCGCACAAAAGGCAAATGCCCTGCCCTCTGTCCTAGCTCTCCAGTCCAAACTTTTCTACTAGATAAAACAAACTGTTTACATTCCCAACAGTGCAGGAGAATTCTTACTTTTCCACAACCTCATTAACACTTGCTTTTTTTAGATAGCCATCCTAAAGAGTTGACATAGGGTCTCCTGTTTTGATTTGCTTATTTCTAATGACCAATGGCTAAGTATCTTTTCAGGTACTATTGTTTATCTGCCTGTAATATTTGGAGAAAGACCTTCAGATCCTTTGCCGGTTTTAAAATTAGGTTGTTGATAAATGTAGGAGTTTTTCTTTTTTTTGGGGAGAGGGGTTTGGGTCAGAGATGCTAGTGCTTAGGGACTATTCCTGGCTCTGTGCTCAGGAGTGCCCCCGTGATGGTGTATGGAGGCTGTGTATGGTGCTGGGGATGGAACTAGAGTGCCCACACACAAGGCAAGTGCCTCGCCTCCTGCACCGCTTCTTCTTTTTCTGGATGTCGGAGGCTTCATTCATTCATTCATTCATTCATTCATTCATTCATTCATTCACTTATTTACTTATTTGTCTGTTTATTTGTTTATTCATTCATTCATTCATTTATTTACTTATTTGCTCATCTATCTATCCATCTCTCTATCTCTCTATCTATCTATCTATCTATCTATCTATCTATCTATCTATCTATCTATCTATCTATCTATCTATCTATCTATCTATCTATCTATCTATCTATCTATCTATCTATCTATCTATCTCTCTCTCTCTCTCTCTCTCTATCTATCTATCTATCTATCTATCTAGCTAGCTAGCTATTTGGGTCACACCCAGCAAGGCTCAGGGGTTGCTCCTGGCTCTGGCTCTGCACTCAGGAATTATTCCAGGTGGTACTGGGGGACATGCACACACACACACACACACACACACACACACACACACGTATGAGATGCCTGGAATCGAACCAGGGTTGGACTTGTGCAAGGTAAACGCCCTACCTGCAGTACTATTGTTTCGGCCCTGTGAGAGTTTAAGAAAAAAAATAAATATTAGATATTATTCCTTTACCAGATACATGATTTGCAAATATTTTCTCCCTTTCTCAGTGTTTTTTTTTTCACTTTGATAGTGTCCCTAGTTACAAAAAAGGTTTCAATTTTTATTAGGCAGTTTCTTTTTTTTTAATTTTGTCCATAGTTCTGGCGTGTGTAAGAAATCATTTCTAAATTCAGTCATGACTTCCCATGACTTCTGAGAACTTAATTTTATTATCTTGGGGGAGGGGAGTTGGGGGTCCTAACTGGCAGCTCTTTGGCTGTTGCTCTCTGTGCTCAGGGGTCACTCCTGGCGGTTCTTGGGAGACCACAGGTGGTGCCGGGCATCAGACTGGGCTCTGAGCTGGGGTCAGTGTGCAGGACCAGCACCTTAGCCCCTGTGCTTCTTTCTGGCGCCTCTTCTGAAAATGTGGTAATTTATCTCTTAGGCTTTTGATTCATTATGAAGTCATTTTTATGTATGTTATAATGTGATATAAGATAAAAGGTCCAGCTTGATTAAAAAAAAATTTTTTTAAATCCTGTTGTGTGAGTGCCCCAGTGCGTTGTTGAGAACTACAGTATGACTGAATAGAGAAGCTGGTACATGCACACAGTGGAACACGCCCGCCTCTAAGGGAAGGTGAAGCCACGTGATTTGCTGCTACACGAGTAGATTTGGAAAGAATCCTCCTGAGTGAAGTTAGTCAGAAGTTAGAGGGTCAGACTTGAGTGAGCTTTCTCATACATTGATAGAAAGACACGGGAAGAAGGAAAGTCTAGAGGCAAGAGGAGGGTCTTCATTCAGTAGGAAGCTTATGGGGGTGGGGGAGGGGAAAGTAGGGTTAGTTGGGGCACTGGGGCCGGGTGGGGGGGTGCTGTGGAGGGTGTGGTGTTGGGAATATTACACAAGAAGAAACCTGTCATTGTCAACCATAGTTTATTGTCAGGGTGCGGGGTGAGAGAGACAGAGAGAGAGAGAGAGAGAGAGAGAGAGAGAGAGAGAGAGAGAGAGAGAGAGAGAGGACAAGAGTGAGCTCTACTCATTAATTCCTTTTGGCACTCTGCTTGTTTTTATTTTTATTATGTAAAAGTAGACACAAGTATAAATTTATTATTTATTTTTTGCTTTTGGGTGACATACGGTGATACTCAGGGGTTCTTCCTGGCTCTGCACTCGTGGCTCACTCCTGACGTTGCTTTGAGGACCATATGGGATGACAGTGATCAAACCTGGGTCTGCTGCAAGGCAAACGCTCTACCTGCTGTACTATGACTCGGCCCTCAGTGTAATTTTTCTTTTTTTTTTTAATACGTGACAGTATTTTTTTATTTTGCTTTTTGGGTCACACCCAGCGACGCTCAGGGGTTACTCCTGGCTCTTTGCTCAGGAACTACTCCTGGTGGTGCGCAGGGGACCATATGGGATGCCGGGATTGAACCCGGTCGGCCACGTGCAAGGCAAACGCCCTACCCGCTGTGCTATCGCTCTGGCCCCAAGATTGAAATTATTATTTTACTTTTTTTGTTTTATTTTTGAGCCACATGGCAGAGCTCAGGGCTTTTTTTTTTTTTTTTTTTAAGGGATCATTATTTGTTGTTTTTTTGGGCCAGACTCTGGTACTCAAGGGTTTCTCCTGGCTCTGTGGGCAGGGGGTCACTCCTGGCAGGCTCAGGGGGATCACACTTGGGTGGACTGTGGCGTAAGGCAAGCACCTTACCCTCTGTACTGTTGCTTCTCCCGGTTCATGGCATCAGTGTGGATTTGGAGACCCAGTGCCGGGCAGTGATCTCAGTGTTTGGGACACTGCCCTCTCCCCCGACCCCCCCATTCCGCCTCCTGTACCGAGGATCAAACCCAGGTCTCTTGTTGGCCAGACAACGCCTTTACTTTGAGCCAAACTCCCGGCCCACAGTGCTTTATTTTTTATGCTGCTATAAGTTTTGTTTGACTTCAAATTTAAACAGTTAAGAGAGAGCTGCTGACCTTCTCACTTGGCAGAAGGAGCTTGTTTTGTGCCCCCACCCCCCATTCCCTTTTCCTAGAGTGTTAACGTATGTCTCACTGTCATCTGCTTTCTGCTTTGCCTCTGTTCTTGGAGATCATGACAGGCAGGCGTCTGGACTTCTAGCTGGTGGTCCATCTCTTTTCCTTGCTTACATGGCAATTTCAGTTTTTCTTAGTGCTTTTATTGTAATACTTTTCCCTCTGAGTACAACTGTGACAAAAGACATTAATTTTTCCTGCTGGGAATTGTACCATGGCCTCGAACGCTTCAGACATAGCTTCTTACCACTGAGCTTTACCCCGGTCAGAAGCCTGTGTTGTAATTCTTCCATCATGATGTATGTGTTTAAAAATAATTTTACTGCCAACGACCTGTCAAGTGGCTCCATTAGTCGCTCCATTAGTCATTCCATATGGTTTACCTGATAGAAATGCCATGTCCTCTCTCTCTAATGTGTTCTCCACTGGTTGTCCCTGTTTCAAGTGTGAGACTGCCATTATGATGGTGAAATATTGGAGATGAGGTCTGGGGAGAGAAATGGGGAAGAAGGGGCCTGCATGCTCCTTTGATTCTCAGTGCCATTGGTATTCTTTTCCGTTGGAAGATTGCTTTTCCGCCTGCTATTTTGAGAGAGACCTTTATTTGGGCCAAGGGCTGGAGCCATGATCTGCCTCCCCAGGAAGCCCTCCGTGGCCCTGTGCCGTTCTCAGTAGTGGAAACTCCTGTTATATTGGTCTTGCATTCAGTCTTTCTTCTGTGTGCCTTGGAGGAGGTGTCTTCATTGGATCCCAGGACATAAGAAAATATTTTCATTAACAATATAATGGTTCTGGGGCTGGAGGGACAATACAGAGGGTCAGGTACTCCCCCTGCAAACACAGGTTCAATCCGTAGCCCCAAATAAGGCCTGAGCTCTGCCAGAAGTGTGACCCCTAGCACAGAGCCAGGATTAAGTCCTGAGCACCTGAGTACTGCTAGATACGGCCCCTAAACCAAAAGTGAAATTTAATGGTTTCTAAAATGTACATCAAGAGAATATTTGGTCTTTTTTTTGGGTGGGAGGTGGGGATGGTCAGGGCTTACTCTTGCTCTGTACTGGGTCACTCCTGGTGTGACTTGGGGGACCATAGAGAATGCTGCAGATTGAACCCGAGTGGCTGCATTCAAGGCTCTGCCCTCTGTACTGTTGCTCTAGCTCAGGAGAATTATATTTGTTAAGAAAATACTTTTCTGGGCCTAGAAGGTGTTCCATGTATATCTGAATCCCTGGCAGTAGAAAGTGTTCCTTGTATATGTGAATCCCCTGGCACTAAAAAAAAGTCTGCCATTTCTGTTCACTAAGCAAATGGTGTTAATATGAGATTAATTGCTTTGATTGATAGTATTGCTGTGATTAATAATACGATCAGGCCTACTGTCTCCAGTGACATGCCTACTGATTGGCTACGTAATGGTGAGTGCGGCAGAGAGATAGTGTCGCAGGAAAGGCGCTTGCCTTGCACTACCTGCCCTGGCTTGCGTTCCTGTTACTCCATATGGTCCCTCAGCCCTGCCAAGAGTGATCCCTAAGCACAGAGCTAGCAGGAAGCCCTGAACACAACAAACCAAAATGAATTGAGTGAATCATTGTTAATTGGGCAGGGGAAGGAAAAATACATGAGAAGTAAAATTCATTATTTTAACTCTGTTTTGAGTCCTGGGAATCAAACCCGGGGCTTCACACATGCAAACCCCCTGTTCTGACGTCAGTGGCTCACATTTGAATTTTTGTTTTTGGGCCACACCTCTGCACTCAGGAATCACTTATGGCTGACTTGGGATCATATTGGATGTCGGGGACGGAACCCGGGCCTGCCATGTGCAAGGCAAGCTCCCCTTCCGCTGTACAATCACTCCAGTCTGCGCAGCACTGTGTGTTTTTAATTTATTTTATTTCTTTTAATTTTTTTTTTCTTTTTGGGTCACACTCACCAGTCCTCAGCGGTTACTCCTGGCTCTGTACTGGGAATTACTCCTGGCAGTGCTCAGGGGACCGTATGGGATGCGGGGATCAAACCCGGGTTTGCAGTGTGCAAGGCAAATGCCTACCTGCTGTGCTATCGCCCAGGCCCCAGCACCATGTGTTCTAAGAGCATTTTATCCCAACCCCTGTTCACCGAGGGCAGCCTTCCTGTTTCCTCGGCCCTCGTAGCCAGTGTCTGCTTCTGCCTCTAGATTTATGGCTCTTGTATAGCTGTCATAAGTGCTGTCATTCAGTATGTGATGTGCGGTGACTGACTTTGTTTACTTAAAGGAAGGAGTGCTTAATTGTATTTCATTGGGGGTGGGGTGGGGTGGGGTGTGCTCCCAGTGGTTCTCTGGAGTGCTGGGGCTCCGCTGTTGACTCAGCCAGTGGGCTTTGGAGGTTCAGGACCAGGGCTCAAGGCTGCAGTGCTACTGCTACCTGGCCCCTGCGGAGTTGGGATCCCCAGGTCACCCCAGCAGGGCTCAGGGGACCACTTGCTGCTGGATCAAACCCAGGCCAGGCCTGCGCTAAGCGAGAGCCCTCCCTGCTGCGCCAGGCCCAGCCCCGTTTCTGTGTTGAGTGTTTGAGACTCATCCATCGTGGAGCATGAATCATTATTAGTTTCTTTTAGTGTTTGTCTGTCATATGGATTTTACGAATGGAATTTTTTGGTTAGCTTAATTCTAAAAGTTGTAGTAAATTAAAAATGTTAAAGTAAAATGAGCTGTTCTAAGCGCTTGCAAGTGTAGAGTGCATTCACGGTGTTAAGTGATCATCACTGCTGCCGTTGGTCGCCGGGACTTTTTAATCTTCCTCAGTGAAACTCTGGAAGTTAAACATCACCTCCCCGCTCTCTGCCCTGCCCTGTCAGTAAGCCTCCGTGAGGGGCTCACTGCCCACTGCCTCCTTTTACTCTCTCTCCCTCTAGATCCTATTTTCTGTTTTTGGGATTTAGTCTTATACCTCTCAGTGTTTATAATTCCCATTTTCTCTAGGCAAGATTTTTTTTTCCCAAATTTTATTACACCACTGTTATTTTTTTATTTTTTTGTTTTTTTTTTGCTTTTTGGGTCACACCGGCAATGCTCAGGGGTTACTCCTGGCTCTACACTCAGGAATCACTCCTGGTGGTGCTCAGGGGACCATATGGGATGCCGGGGATCGAACCCAGACCAGCACAGGCCGGCCGCATGCTAGGCAAACGCCCTACCCACTGGGCTATCGCTCCCCGCCCCTTATTACACCACTTTTAGACATAGAATTGCAAGATGCTCATGTAGAGTTTTGGTTCTGCAGTGTTCCAACACCCATCCCTCCACCCGAACCCATCTCCCATCACCAATGTCCCCACCTCTCTCCCCCCTCCCACACTTCAATTACTTGGCGGGTTCTGCATGTCCTTTCTCTCCTCTCTATCTCTCCCTCCCGCCAAACTTTCCTGCACATCATAGAATGCAGTGCATCAAAGGACATAACTGTTTCCACTACTTTGATAGACCGCGTGGCCGCAAGCAGCTGTGCGACCTAAGCTCGAACTGGTTTTGCTCTGTTAATCTGGTCGTGAGGAGTATCCCAGTGTCCGGACAGCAAAGGTGGTGGCTAGTGTGGTGGGCGAGTCTCATCCGGCTGCTTCCGGGACCCCCAGAGGTGATGGGCCCACTCCCAAAAACCATCTGTCCTCCTGGGAGCCCCTTGGTCAGCTAGGCCCGGGCGAGCCGAGTTCCAGCTTCCCCAGCTGCGTGTGAGGCTCTTCATGCCATGGCTGGTGGCCCCAGGGCAGCCCCTGGGCGGGGCCACCAGGCTCGACAAAATGGAGGGGGAAGGGCAGGCCCCTGATTCCATCTGACAATTCCCAGTGATTCCCGCTTCTGGGAGCTTCTCTAGGCAAGATTTCACTGCCTTCTTTCAGCCACTGACAGAGCTTCTCTCCAGCTCCTCCACCTCAGCACCCCCATAGTTCTCTTATATGAGCATCTGGAATTTAGTTTTATTCCCCCTCCAGTTTCTTTGTTTATTTGCATTCTAGAGATGAAGGAATCCCTCTGATGATCACCGTGTCTTTCCTTATTTCACTTCTCATCCTCATCTTGAGCACGTCCGTGTGTCTGCAAAGGCGTGCTTTCTCCTTTAGTGTGAGACTAATGTCCCATTGCATCCGTGGACCACAGCTTTCTCTCTCATTTCCCTGGATTGTTGTGATCCCCCAGGGCTTGGGTGCTCCATGTGGCTCTCTCTTCCTTATGTGTGCTCCCACCTGTGCTCCCTGGGATCACCGCAGTGCTCCACAGCAGCACACACGCCTTGTGCTCGTGTGCTCACCCCGGGGTCTGGCACACATACGGGTAGTGCTTACCTGAGGCTCTTCATGATGTTCACATGTGCTGGCCAGGCTTCACATTCTGAGCCGTAGTGCTCCCACAGTGGTACCTGGGGCTGCGTTCTGGGGCCCTTGGGTCCTGGTGCTTGTTTCATGCTCACGCTTGTAGAGTCCGTGACGGCCTATTGAGCTGTCTTTCTGGCCCTCACACAACTTTTGTTGTTGCTTTGCCCACTGGGGCTTTGCATTCCTTTGTTTTTTTTTTTTTTTTTTTTTGGGGGTCACCCAGTGGTGCTCAGGGGTTCCTCTTGGCTCTGCACTCAGTAATTACTTCTAGAGAACTCATGGGGACCATCTGGAGTGCTTGAGGCTCGAACTCGGATGGGTTGTGTGCACGGCTAGTGCCCTGCCTGCTGTGCTGTGGCTCCGTGTCTCTGGCACTGCCCCCATCTGTCTGCAGGGGCGAGTCCCTGTGTGAGCTGGCCTGTGACTAACGCGGTTTCCGATAAAAGCCTGGGCGTGAAGTTCTGTCATATCTAGTTTTCACTTTTTTTTTCAGTGAAGTAAAACAGGTTTTATTAAGGAGGTTTTAGGAAGGGGAAGGAGGAGGGAAAGTAAGAGAGAGAGTACACATCTCAAGAGGGGGAGATGCGGGTGACACACATGCTCAGGCACCACATGTGCTCAGCCACGCCGGGCTCAGGCAGCATGTGCGCCCAGGAAACATGTGCGCCTAGTTTTCACTTTCATTCATAAAAATGATTGGAGATTGGGATTGGAGAGATGGTCACCCTTCGCTGATGGGTCCCGGGACCTGTGTCCTCCCCAGGGCTTGGCGCTACTTCCAGCAATGCCCTGGGGCGCGCAACTACTGAAGCCAGAGCTTAAACCCAGATGCCCGCACACGCCAAGCATGTGCCCATCCCTACCAGCTCTTTCCCAGCAGGTTCTTACTTTGTTTTTAAAATATCCGTGCCAGAGCAGTAGACCAGCAGGTAGAGCACTTTCTTTGCACATGGCCAGTCCCGGGTTCGATGCTCGGCATCCCAGGTGGTCTCCCTGAGCACTGCCTGCAGTGATTTCTGAGTGTACAACTTGAGCCTCCCAGGTGTGGTCCCAGAACAAAGCAAAAGTATCAGTAATAAGTTTGATCTTAATTGTCCTTTTGATATGCCAAAAACCAGTAACAGTCATGGACCTCATTCCCATGACCTGAGGAATGGTTTGAGTCACTTCCTGTCCCTGGAGTAAGCAGATGCCCTTGGGCTACACTTGCTTGGGACAGGACGTGTGGAGATGTTACTGGTGCCCTTTGGAGCAAATCGATGAATAACGGGAAGACAAGTGAAGTGATACAAGTCCTTTTGCTGTGGTTCATGATTGGCGTGTGGGAGATGTGACGGTTGTCACTCTGATGTTCAGGGCCTGTCAAGCATGTGCTCCTGCCGAGCTCCTGACCCATCAGGTGACGCTTGGGGACGTCCTGTAACCCACCTCTGGAGCAGACTCCACAAACCTTTCTTGTAAAGAGAGCAAATACTTCAAGCTTTGTTAATTATAAGATTGCTGTCTCATCTGTTCAGCTCCGCTGTTACAATGCACACATGCGTGGGTGTGCACACGGAAAGGAAAGGAGTCTGGTGAGAGTCTAGCAGAACGATGTAGGTCTATTAGAGTTTGAATTGCTGGTAACTTACTCTTATCCCAAGGTAGTATGGCTTTTTAAATAAATAGCCATTAAAAGTGTAAAAATGGGGGTGTGATGGGGAGGTGGACTGGGAGTAACCTAAGGACATTGGTCAGGAGGGTGTTGGACACTTGGGGAGGGCAGTAATGACATCACAACTATAAATGTCTCTCTTTTAATGCTGGGCTACTACTGATCCCCTCTATAGTTAACAGTAGTGTTATCTAGAGATGTTAACACTGTTGTAAACATGTTTCCTAAACTAGAATGGAAAAAAAAGAAATTGAATGTAGAAACATTTTTACCTTGTAGACTATAAAAATAGGAAGTGGCTGCAAGGCTTTGGAGGTGGTGTGGAATCATGGTGATCCTTGGACTCTTCTTTGGGGTGACTTGGAGTTAACCTTTCGGGCGACCTTTGGTTAGCAGACAGGCACAGATAGGCAGCTGGTAGCTCCTGGGCGTTCAGTCTGTTAAAGTGTGATTTATGATCCTAATGGTTGACCTGTTCAGGTGAGATCAGGTTTTCTTCTTTATTTTGCTTTTTGGGTCACACCTGGCCATTGCTCAGGGGTTACTCCTGGCAGTACTCGTGGGACCATATGGGATGCCGGGATCGAACCCAGGTCAGCGGCATGCAAGGTTAATGCCCTCCCCGCTGTGCTGTCACTGCACAGGTTTTCAGGTATGGTTCTGCTGTTCCTTTGTGGAAACTCACCCAGCCCGGAAGCAGGGGGCTTGATTCTCTGCAGCATCCTTACGTAGGCTCTCGGCGAGTCCTTTGCTGGGATGATGCCAGTCTCAGGAGGGATAGAGGACCGGGAGAGGCTCAGGGCTCAGAGAGTTTGCATGTTTGCTTGTTGGGGTCCCCAGTTTGATTCCTGGGTTTGGATGGTCACTTGCGCAACCTCTGAGTCAGGAGGAACTTTGAGTTCTGTTAGGGGACTATGGGAGAAATGATTCATTAGGACTGTGATTTTGTTTGTTTGTTTTAGGGCCCCATCTAGTAGTGCTCAGGGATCACTCCTGGCAGTACTCAGGGAACCATATGGGGTCCCGGGGTTGAACCTGGGTCAGCCTTGTGCAAGGCAACCCTTTACCTCTGTACTGCCAGCCCCTAGGACTGTGACTTTTTGTATGGTTTCTTTTTGGGGGTGGGGTCCCACCCAGTTGTGCTCAAGGATTTCCCCTGGTGGGCTCAGGGGGCCATACGTGGTGTCATGGATGGAACCTGGGTCTGCTGTGTGCAAGGTGAGTGCAAGGAGAATGTCCTACTTCCCGTTTCTAATTCTCTGGCTTTGTTTGTTTTGGTTTTTGGTCACACCTAGCAGTGTTCAGGGCTTACTTCTGGCTTTGTGCTCAGAGGTCATCCCTGATGGGGCTTGGGGGACCGTATGTGGTGTCAGGAATCAAACCAAGGTCGTTCACATGCAAGGCAAGCTCAAGTGCATGTACAACATACACATCAGTTTAGTAAATGTAGCTCAGACCATCTCTCTGGTCCACAGCGGCATTTATTTTTTGCGTATTTTTATTTCGGGCCACACACCCAGAGCACTCAGGGGGCTACTCCCAGTGGTGCGGTGGGTAGAGCGAGGGCCGTGTGTACCCCACTGATCTCTCTCTTGCTCTCTCTCTCTCCTCCCCTCCTCTCCTGTAGCTTTTATTTTTAGTCATAATCATTATCGTTTGCCATCATCACAACTGGCATGAAAGGAAAAGCTACCATGTCATTTCATTCTTGCAGAAATGTATAATAAACATTAAAAAATTCTCTATTCATTGAGATATCACGATTTTCAAAGTAATTCATGATTGTCAGGCAAACAGTGTTGCAACAGTGACCCCTTCCCCCAGTGTCCTCGTCCCTCCACCACTGTCCCAGTTTCCCTCCCACTCTAAAAGGCGCTGTGGTCTACAGTTTCATGCATGTCACCTTCATCCCCTCCAGCACCCTGTTTTCCATGACGGCCACCTCTCCAACCATGGAATAGACGCTTATTGAAAAGTAAATTTGAGGGAAGCTTTCGGTGAAACTTATTATTTTTTATTTTTTATTTTTTTGCTTTTTGGGTCACACCTGCGATGCTCAGGGGTTACTCCTGGCTCTGCACTCAGGAGTTACTCCCTGGCGGTGTTCGGGGACCATATGGGATGCCGGGATCGAACCCAGGCAGGCATGGGCCGGCCGCGTGCAAGGCAAACGCCCCTACCCGCTGGGCTATCGCCCCGGCCTCGGTGAAACTTATTAAGGAACACAATTTGAGTAAACTAGGAACATATATACATTTCCATTACCTGATAGAGAACGGCCCTTTCAAACCAATGTATGGATCATGGGCGTCACTGGAAAGACTTCCTGCAGAGCCAAGAGCAGGACATGGGAGTAACTTACTTGCATTCTGCAGCCTTATTTTGGCAGCTTCACCCTGGGAAGTAGGGCTAGAAATTGGTTGGTTATGAAGATAGAGAAAGTGATTAGCTTTTCTATAGAACAGAAAATAAGGAAATATTAGGGCGTAGGGGCCGGAGTGATAGTCCAGCGGGTAGGGCGTTTGCCTTGCACGCAGCCGACCTGGGCTCAATCCCGGCATCCCATATAGTCAAGCACCGTCAGGAGCACCCGAAGCACCGTCAGGAGTAGTTCCTGAGTGCAGAGCCAGGACTTACCCCTGAGCATCGTTGGGTGGACCCAAAAAGCCAAAAAAAAAAAAAAAAAAAAGAAAGAAAGAAAAAGAAAGAAATATTAGGACGTAGAGAATATACAACAGCGCTTGTGCTTTGCTTACTGGAGGCCTGGGTTTGGTGCCTGGCACCCCATTATCCCCCAAGCATGAGTGACTCCTGAGCGCTGAGCCAGGAGTAGTTCCTAAGCATGAACCAGGTGTTGCCTCCCCACACAAATGAGAAAAGAGTAAAAGAATGTTTTCATTCGCCAAAGTGTCAAAATGCTCCAAGAGTAAAACAAAGCCAGGTAGGCTGGAAAGATGGTGCAACGGGGAGAGCCCTTGCCTTGCATGCAGCCAACCTGGCTCCAGTTCCCACACCCCGTATGGTCCCTCAAGCGTCACCAGGAGTGATTCCTGAGCACAGAGCCTGGAGTAAGCCCTGAGCACTGCTGTGACCAAAAAAACCTAGAAAACACACACAAACAAAGCTATACATGTTAAAAAAAATGTTACAGATGGTGGCATCCAGGATTTGACGATGTCACGTCAACTGATTTGTTAACTAGAGTGGTAAAATAAAGAGTCAATGAATTATTTTTTTCGGGAGAGGGGTAGAGAGTGACTTGTTAAAACGAATCTAAAAAGCATTTAGGGGAATAAACAGATAAAAATAACCAAGAACATTTTGAAAACGAAAGATGTTTGGGGGAGGATTGGTTTTGTACTATCATCTATTTATAGAGTTATACAAGAATTTAAAAGGGTAATCTGAACCCTAGAATAGGCAGAAATATCAGTAGATCTGAAAAGGAAGCCAAACCCTCACCCACTTCGTGGAAGAATCATGTTTATGCTCTGCAGGCGGGGCGCCCCGGCCCGTCTCTCACCGCCGAGCACCGCAGGTGTGGCCCCCGGACAGAACACATATGCAAAGAATCTGACATAGGGGCTGGAGCAAGAGCCCAGTGGGTAGGGCGTTTGCCTTGCATCGGCCGGCCTGTGCCGGCCTGGGTTTGATCCCGCATCCCTTATGGTCCCCCGAGCACCGCCAGGAGTGATTCCTGAGTGTAGAGCCAGGAGTAACCCCTGAGCATTGCCGGGTGTGACCCAAAAAAGCAAAAAAAAAAAAAAAAAAAAGAATCGGACCTATCATCAGAGACTCATGTGTAAATAAAAAAAAAATTGTTTTCAAGCAAGGCAGGCAAAGAAAATCAATTACCTTGGTGTGTAAGCATGATTTACAATTAATGCCAAACAGAGGCTTTCATTTTGTCACGCCCCATGGGGTACCTTGAGTCTCTTTCTTGTGTCAGTGACTCCAGAGGAAGCGTCGGTGCGTGGTCTGCTGCCCTGGCCTTGCTCCGTGGTGATCAGCTCAGCTCGAGGGTGATCAGCCGAGGGACGTGCTCCCCAACTCCTCTCCTTTCCAGCTGGGGGCTAGAGAGGAAAGTGACAGAGTGACAGGACAGGAAGACTCAGGAGGGACACACGCCCTTGGGCTGCTGTGCTCACAGGGTGGCCACCCCTGCCCTCTCCTGTCCAGAACACCGGCCTTCTCCACTGCGCACCCGCGACCGCAGAGCAGAGATTGTTCCTCAGGGGACGGGGGTAGGAGGGGGAGGGGGGGAACAGTTACTGGGCATGGGACAGACCATACCGTAGGCTGAGGAACGCGGACACACTTCAGTCTTCGGGTGAAGGGGGAAATTGTCTTTCAGTTTTTGGCTTTTTGGGTCACACCCAGCGATGCTCAGTGCTTACTCCTGTCTCTGCACTCAGGAATTACTCCTAGCAGTGCTCAGGGAACCGTATATGGGATGCTGGTGGTTGAACCCAGGTTGGCTGCATGCAAGGCAAACGTCCTACCACTGTACTATCACTAGATACACTAAAGAGAAGGGAGAAAGAGTCAATGAAGGATGCTAGAGACTTTATTAACTGTCTGGGGAACAAACATCATGCCACTTAATATTCAGTTAGGTTCCTTGAAGCGATAGCACAGCGGGTAGGGCGTTTGCCTTGCAGGCAGCCGACCAAGGTTCAATCCCCAGCATCCCATATGGTCCCCTGAGCACTGTCAGGAGTAATTCCTGAGTGCAGTGCCAGGAAGAACCCCTGAGTGTTGCTGGGTATGGCCCCAAAAGGGAAAAAACCCTAAAAAAAAATAAGTGTTAAATAGTAATAAATTTTTAAATATCATCTGATTCTTTTAAAATCAGATGATATTTTAAAATATCATTTGGGACGGGGAGTGGTTGTTTTAGGTTCACAGCAAAAGTGAATGTGAAATAGAGATTTCTTCCCATACTCCTCTAGTGCATTTGATTGATACAGCCTGAGAATCTCTATTGGCTGGTAAATTCTTGTCACCCACAGCCCACAATTCACACTAGAATCCACTCTGTGGTATCCATTTTGTGGGGTTGCACAGGTGTGTGGTGACTTGCACCAGAGTAGTATCCTGGCTCAGTAAATCTGTGCCCTGCCTGTGTTGCTGCCTGCCCAGCCCCTCCAACCCCTGGTAATTATCATTCCTTTTACTGTTTCCATCATTGCATCTTTCCCAAATGATTATGTGGTTCGAATTATACGGTAGTACATAACCTTTCAGGCAGGCTTAGTTCCCTTTAGTGTTGTGTTGGCTCCGCCGTCTCACTCTCTGTCTTTGCCTTGAATATTCATTGGATGGAGCAGTGATGAAGTTACCTGATGGAGAAGGATTTCTTGGCTGCTTCTACTGTGACAGTTACGAATAAGGCAGCTGTAAAGTTCTGTGTGCAGGGCTTAGTGTGGGCACAGGTTTGTAAAGTCAGTCATTTTTCATCTTGTCCTAACGCCCCGAGTGCTCTGCCCTAGACAGAGTAGAGAACCTGCAGCCCGTCCCCGGCCTTGCCGCACCGCTGTGCCTTCACCCGACCACGAGAGTTCCTTTTTGCTCCTCATCCTCGCCGGCATGAGGTGGCGTCACTCTTCGGGACCTTGGCCCTTCTGACACGGCGCCGTGGTTCCGTCAGCAGGTCCCTGCTGACACAGTGGCAGGCTGTTTTGCTGTGCTCATCTTCTTTCTTTTCTTTTCTTTTTTGGGTCACACCTGGCAATGCTCAGGGGTTTCTCCTGGCTCTGCACTCAGGAATTACTCCTGGCGGTGCTCGGGGACCATATGGGATGCCCAGGATCGAACGCCCTACCCGCTGGGCTATCGCTCCAGCCCATTGTGCCCATTTTCCATCTGTGTGTATTTTACTTCTTGTCTTGTCAGTGTTGATCTTTCGCCGAGTTTTTAAAATTAGGTTTGTTGTTTTCTTAAAGTTGAATGTTAAGAGTTTGCTTTTACAGATTGGATACCAGTTTATCAGATCATGTGTTATTACAAATAGGTTCTCCCATTCTATAATTTGTCTTTTCATAAAAAATTTAAAAATAATTGGGAGGCGCTTGGGAGGTGGTTTAGGCCAGTCTCAGCAGAGCTTTGGGACTGTTCTGCTCTGGGCTCAGGGTGCTTTGGGGGGATCATGAAGTCCTTGGGGTTGAACCAGTAAGTGTCCTGACGCTTTACTAGCACTGTAGGCCCCTCATTTTTATTACAATCAGACGTTTTTGTAATGTCCAGGTAAATTCACAGGGGAGTTGGGGCCAGGGGTGTGGTTCAATGGCAGAGCACAGTGCTGGATGTGTGAGGTGTGTGGACCTGGGCTCAGTTACTGGTAACACAGACACACACACACACACACACACACACACGATTGCAGGCTGATGGCAGCACGGCCGGGTCAGACTGGCATATCTGGTCTCTGCCTGCGCTCCTCTGAGGCCTTCCCTGTCAGTGCTCCAGGCCCGGCAGCGCCAGAGTTCAAATCCAGGGCTCGTGAGACTGTTGGACACAGAGCGGAAAGGAAGTGCTGAGCAGTGCCGGCCATGACCGCTCCGCCAGAGCAGAAACCCAGGGCTCCAGATGCAGGGCGTTTGCTCCAGCCCTTTGAGCTCTCTCTCCAGCCTGGCTGCACTGTGGCATCGATCTTTTGAAAATTGTATCTGACTTTAAGATAAAAATCTTACCCACATATTTGGATTTGTGGCTGAACTTAGAAAATGTGAGGTGCTGTGAAACCGGGTTCACATTCCAGGGTGGGGCAACACCCAGCCAGTGCTAAGCAGCTGGGAGTTTCTTCGGAGGGCCCCAGGCTGTCCGGTACCACCTTCCCCAACCCTTCCCCCATGAACCCCTGATGCATTGGATGGCAGAGTAGCCCCATCTTGTTGTTACATTTGCTCCTTAGCTGTTTCTTCAAGGCAAAGATTCATTGCCTTGAACAAATAATGAAATAAAAAGTAGTGAAAATAAAAGATGTGTGTGCACTGAAACAGTGTAACAGATGTGGCCGGAGAGGTGGGCGGCTGGTAAGCCTCTTGTCTTGCACTCAGGCCACCCACATTCTGTCTCCAGCCCCCAACCCCCACCCCAGGGTCCCCAAACCCAACCAGGAGTGATCCCTGAGCCCAGAGCCAGGAGTGATCCCTGAGCACTGCCCAGTGTGGCCTCAAAACCAAAAGGAGGAAAGGAAAAAAACAGAATGGAAAGATTTAACTGGAATGGGTATTTGCTGTCTGTGGCAAAAGGTTAATGGCCTTGATTTGTAAAGAACGCTAATGACAATCAGAAAATAAGGAAAAATACAAAAAGTAATCATCTAAAGCCAAGATCTCCCTCTGTCGCTGAGCTGGTCCAAGTGCTGTGCGGACACTCCCTATTTAGTGAGTGTATTGACCAGTACCAAGACAGCTAATATTTACTGAGGGTTTACGACATGCTGAATAAACAGCAAACCCCACGCAAACTCTTCCCTTACTCCTGCTTAATCCTCCGAGGAGGCCCCCCTTGATAGTGACCGTAGCCCTCCTTCCCGCAGGGACCGGGTTGGCAGGTGAGGCCCAGAGGTGGGTGTGAAGCGGGCGTGGGTGCCGTCAAGTCTCCTGGTGGTGGTGCCTGAACGGTTTGATCCTGGGTTGTCACTTCTGATGCTAAAGTCCTGCCCCTTGCACTCACTTCAGACACACACTCACAGACACACACACACATCAGCTGAGCCGCACGTGGGCAGCAGCTGGCATCCAACTCACGGCCTCACGCTCACAAGGCAGGCACTCTGCTCCTGCGCCATCCGTCAGCCCCTCTGGAGTAAGTTTGAGCCGTGTTTGTGCCAAGAGATGTGGCCAAGTCGAGGAATGCTATCGGCTATTCTTTGAGCTCCCTGATGTTACCCAAATTTGGTTAGGTTGACTCAGAAGTGGAGGGAGGGCGTCACACTTTCACTGGAAAGGAAAAGAATTAGATGAGAACCTCTCCCTACTAGCGGGGAACCATTTCTTTCCTCTTCCCCCCCCCCCCCCCTTTTTTCCTTTTATGTGAAAAAATGTGCAGGTATTGGCAAAGTTTGGTAGGAGAGGGCAAGAGAAAGCGGCTCAGGAGAGGACGTCACAGATTTATTATTTCTTCATTTAGTGGAAGGGGGGAGGGAAGAAAGGAAGTCAGATGAGCAGGGCACTCCTGAACAGCGGCCTAATAAAGCCGGGGTCCGCAGCGGCAGAGAATGGCATTTAAAGGGCATGCTCGCGGGGCCAGCAGGCAGCCCAGAGGGCTGGAGACCGGGTCCGGAGCCCGCACTGCATGGCTTCCTCGGCACCGTGCACGCCCCAGTGGGAAAGGGATGCTCTCATTTCTAGGAAATCAGGTTTAGATTTCAGCAGTGAGAGACTGAGAATACAGGGCACGCTGACAGGTGCACATTCTCTGCTCTAACGAATCCTAACCACAGAGGGGCTGACATGGCAAGTTGGACATTCCTTCACTGTAACACGTATAAAGCTGGGGCCGGAGCCACAGCACAGCGGAAGGGCGTTTGCCTTGCATGCAGCCCACGGGTTTGATCCCCAGCATTCCATGTGGTCCCCCAGCACTGCCAGGAGTCATTCCTGAGTGCAGAGCCAGGGGTAACCGCTGAGCATCACAGGGTGTGACCCAAAAACTGAACTGAAAAAACGAACGATTACATGGGGGTGGGGAGGCGCGAGCTTTGTGTGCAGCTGCCCCGGGCTCCATCCCCAGTATCACATGCTCCCCTGAGCCTCTCCTGTGCTCAGCTTGGACTGTGCTTACTCCTCTGTTGCTCAGCGGGACAAAGGGCAGAACGCCTTGTGGCGCCAACCACAGTTCCTCCGCTGAGGGAGCCGTGCTGGCACCTTTATGCATCTGGCAGGACTTTGCCGTGCATCAGTGCTGGTGGCTTGAAGGGTGAGTTGGGCACCAGCAGCGGCTGGCGGCGTGCTTGTGGGTGTCATTGGCACTTTCCACATACCATGCTGTATGTCCTGTGTGTTCCCAGGGGTCAGTGTTACCCACGGGCTCAGTCTCTCCTGCGCATGCTCTGATGAACTACTTAAATTTTTTTTTCCCCCCTTTTTTGGGTCACAGCTGGCGATGCTCAGGGGTTACTCCTGGCTCTGCACTCAGGAATTACTCCTGGCAGTGCTGGGGGACCATATGAGATGCCGGGATTGAACCCGGGTAGGGTGCGTGCAAGCAAACGCCCTACCTGCTATGCTATCGCTCTGGCCCTTTTTTTGTTTTTTCTTTTTTGGGCCACTTGTCTGATGAACCACTTTAGATGTGTGACTTTTTTTTTTTGGCTTGCAAGGTTGGATTTTAGCTTATTAGAGTGACTTGAGTTCATTGCCTCTCAGTTCCATGACCTGAAGAATGGTTTCGGGCTCTTCCTGTCCCTTTAGCAAGCAGATGCCCTTGGGTTACACTTGCTTGTGACAGGACTAATGGAGATGTTACTAGTTCCCACTCCGAGCAAATCGATGAACAATGGGAAGACAGTGATACAGTGATATATCCGTGTATGTGCATGCATATCTGTATATCTGCATGCAGAGGTTTGGGGCTGCATCGGTGGTTCTTGGGGCTAGTTCTGGCTCGAGCATGAGGGTTGCTCCCTACTTTGCAGTGAACCACGTGCTGACAGGGATCCATCCTAGGCCTCCTGCCAGCGAAGGCCTGTATTCAGCCTGCTGAACTGTCTTTCAGGCCCTTAAACGAGTATTTTAAAAATAAAGATCTTGGGAGCCGGAGCCATAGTCCAGCGGGTAGGGCGTTTGCCTTGCCCGCGGCTGGCCTGTGCTGGCCTGGGTTCGATCCCCTGGCATCCCATGTGGTCCCCCGAGCACTGCCAGGAGTAATTCCTGAGTGTAGAGCCAGGAGTAACTCCTGAGCATCGCCGGGTGTGACCCAAAAAAAAAATAAAGATCTTATTCTAGGGCCAAAGAGATAATACATACATCCAATAGGGCGCCTGCCAGAGTCACCCCTGAGTGCAGAGCCAGCCAGGGGGTAAGCACAGCCGGCTGTAGTGGTCCTCCCTCCCACAAAAGAATGAGTCTCTAAAGCTCTCATTAGCCAAAATATCCAGTGGTGATAGCAAATGTACATTTTAATTAATTTACTGGGCTTTGGGCCATACCTGGTTGTACTCTGAGGTCAGGTGCCAGACAAGTCTCTTACCTGCCGTGCTCTGGCCCTGGCTTTCTCTCTGGCAATAGGTGACTACAGGCTCTCAGACTTCATGGTTTGCAGCCTTGCTCGATGATCTTGCCACTGGGGGGTGGGGGCAGATCCAGGCATGAGGTGGGCTCTCCAGAATCAGGTCTCTGGTCCTTCCAGGTTGTCTGAGCATCAGCGTGTATGTGGCACGGCGCCAGGTCAAATCAGGTTGCCCCAAGCAATAGAGGCCCTATACGTGGTTGTTAAATCTGCCCTCGGACGTGGGTTCCCTAAATGGAACAAGCCCTCTTGTTTCATGTTGCTGGTTAAATACAGCCAAGATAACAGTAGTGGCCGTATGTGGTGTCGCCAGGGCTGACTCAGGCTGTGTGAGCGTGTCTGTGTGTCGGTCTGTGTGCGCATTCCCCTCTGATTTTGTAGCTGTTGTGTTTTTCAGGTAAGAAGTGTATTGTTTTTGAGTTCTTGTGAGGTGTACAGGCACTGCAAAACCAGTTAAACCCCACTCATGAGTCACTGTGTGTATCTCTAATACGGGTTCCTTATTTTTACTGTTCCAACGTGTTTTTGCTCTGAGAATTCTCCATTTCTCTCTCTCCTCCCCCCACCACTTTCCAATGTGGCTGATCAACAGTAGGGACGCCCAGTGCCGCCGTTTCCCTTTCTAAGTAGGCTGGGAGAGTAGCGGTTTATTTAATGAATTTGTGTTTGGTTTTTGGACAGAAAACCCCAAACCTCTGCGCAGGCGCAGTGAGCACCAGCTCAGGAGCCGCCGCCACCCCCCTGCTCACCGTCACTCGCGTGTCCCCCCACCCCATTTCACGGTGTTCTCCGGCTGCCTTGAGCCGACGGGCCGGTGCCTGCTGTGGTGTTTCCTTCATCTTACCCGCAGTCTTGAACTGTTCTGCATTGTTGTGAAAGACACAGAGATGCGAGGGCAGAGGGTACTGATGTCGGAGCACCGGGTCTGTCCTGCCGTCACCAGGGCCTTGCTGGTCATTGAGGAACTGCCCCCTTTTTTTTGCCTTTTTGGGCTACACCCGGCAATGCTTAGGGGTTCCTCTTGGTTCTGCACTCAGGAATTACTCCTGGCGGTGCTCGGGGACCATATGGGATGCTGGGGGTTGAACCAGGTCTGCCGTGTGCAAGACAAATGTCCTCCACACTTTGCTGTCGCTCCGGCCCAGAACTGCCCTTTCTGTGTCCAGTCTTTGCTTGTCTGCTGAGTACAGCACTGCCAGATAAACCTTATAATACTGCGTCTTTGACACCAGCCCTGGACCCTCTCAGAAACGTGTGGATAGTCCCTGTTGTCTCAGAGGAAACCCCCAACTTGGGGGTCACTCCAGCCTCCCGTCCTCCTGGTTTTCCTCTCCACTTGCTCCACCTTCCCCCTATTATTCCCTCCCCACCCCACCCCCACTCCAGGTTGCAGCCTATGTGGGCTGCTCTGGGCTTCTGGGGTTCTGGTGTGGCTTGGTGTCAGATGACCCCCTTCCTGAAACTTTCTGCCCGGACATGCTTTTGCTGATGTGGTCTGGCCAACTTGCTCATTTGACCTTCGTTTTTTGGGGGTGGGGAGGCTTTGTGGGTCACACTTGGTGATTGTTCAGGGGTTACTACTGGCTCTGCACTCAGGACTCACTCCTGGCGGTGCTCAGGGGACCATATGGGATGTGGGGATTGAACCCAGGTCGACCGTGTGCAAGACAAAAGTCCTACCTGCTGTACTATGGCTCGCGCCCCTCTTTGACTCTTACGCCACTCTGAAAACTGGGCGAGAGGCGTGTTGTTTGTGCTTTTGAGAGACGGGTAGCAGAGGGCAAGCTGTGTCCCTCCCCACCAGAGAAGCCTACCAGTGTCACTTGCACTCAGGGTCACCTTTTCATGTCTGGGGGAGTAGGCAGGCCCTCGTCTCAAAATGTTTCACCAGCACTTTGCACACGTCCCAGCAGATGACACCTGCTGAGCCGCTAGCCTGCACTTGTTTCTGGAGGACTCCCCAGGGCCACAGTGGGATCGAGCTCTGGGACTCACAGTAGTCAGGCTCGCGCTCTGCCCATGTGAGCAGTCTCAGAGCCCCTGCCAGTAGACGACTTTTTAGTTTTCCTTTTATGCTTTTCGGGTTACTCCTGGCTCTGCACTCAGGGAATTTCTTATGTTGGTGCTCGGGGACCATATGGGATGCTGGGGATCGAGCCTGGGTTGGCCTTGTGCAAAGCAGATGCCCTCCCTACTGGACTATTGCTCTGGCCCTTCCCCCAGTAGACTTCTATCAAGATTTCTGGAATTTCTTACGCAGTGAAATCCACTTGCTTTGCCGTAAAATTCTGTGTCTTCCCATTGAGCTTAGCCTGAGTCACAGTGCTTAAGGTATACCCTCTGCCTATAGAGTCGGCTGAGTCATTCGGCTTCCTGACGTGAGCCTGTTTAAAAATCGTCGTCTCTCATCTGGTCGGCACTGCAGATAATTAATTCTTGTGCTTCGCCCTCCACCCCACCCTGTAGTCTGCACGAAGAGATCAGTGACTTTTATGAGTATATGTCTCCGAGGCCCGAGGAGGAGAAGATGCGCATGGAGGTGGTGAACAGGATCGAGAGTGTCATCAAGGAGCTCTGGCCCAGTGCTGACGTGAGTGCCCGTGGGGTGGCGGGACCCTGGCGGAGTCGGGTCTGTTCCTCTGGGCTGAGCGTGTGCGGGCCAGGAGTTGGGGCCTAGGTGTGCTTGTAGGAATTTCGGGCTTCCTGATTATTAGCACTGAATCTGGTGCCCTCAGACTGGTTTTTGTGTATGGGCTAGCAGTGCTGCGTAGCCCCCGCAGGGTGAAGGAGGCTTCGGAGTCGCTAGAGTGGAGAGGACGAGGACGAGGCGGCCCTCGCTGCGTTAATCGGCCCTTGAGTGTCACGAGAGCCTTATTATGATTTTGCTTCAACCTGCCAGTAGAAATACTGTATAATTCTTCCTAGCAGTCTGGAAGTGTCCAGGAGGAATTTCTGATGTCATCTGAAGTTCATTTACTTCAATAAAGCCGTCTATTATGCTCCTTTCCTGAAGCAGTTTTCTTCTCTGACTACTAGTGAACAGAAAACAGCCTTTAGTCAGACTTGCCTCCTTGCTTGTTCTTCTTGAACAAGCTCTTTTAGGGCGCCTTTGAGCATCTGTTCTACAGTTTTGTTCTACATTCCAAAAATGTAGTGCATTAGAATTTATATATATATTTATATATTTTTTGGGGCCAGGGTCACTCTTGGTGGGCTTAGGGGGACCTCCTGGCATGCCAGGGAGGCGAGCCTAGGTCAGCTGCCTGCAAGGCAAACACCCTACCCACTGTGCGCTCTCTCTCTCTCTCTGTTTGGGGCCACGCCCAGCAGTGCTCAAGGATCACTCCTGGCTGTGTTCAGGAAACCATATCTAGTGCCAGGGTGCAAACCAGGCTTGTGGCTGCCACATGCTAAGCAAGTGCCTCCCGTAACTGTTACACCATCTCTCTCGCCCATCTATTACTTTTTTTGGTTTGGTGTATGTCTGGCCACATGCAAGTGGTGCCCAGAAATTATTCCCGGCTCAGAGGACCCTGAGGTTGGGAGAACCTGGCTTCCCTCATGCACGGCTCACGCTCCAGCCCTCGTCCCTCCGGTCCTACCGTGTTTTATACAGCTTTTCTTTAGACTCTTGAGTTGTAAAGGGAAGTTGGGAAGGTGTTTGCTTTATGTTTGTATCCGTTTCACAAAACAGATGCTCTCAGTAAGGTCATGTAGGTCTAGGGCAGAGACGGCTGGCTTTTTTCTGGCTCGTCGTAGCTTCCTTTGGAGTCATGGATGGGGACCACAGGCCACAGGAGGGGATACTCTGGAGCTGGCCGAGAACAGAGGCTGAGGATGTTGCCATTTCATGGTGATGGTTCGTGACAGCCCCTCCCAGCAAAGGGTAATTTGCCCCCATTTCACACGTGCTGATGTAAAACCCTGATGAGACTGAATCCTCTCTCCGCCTTGGGCGGCGGCAGTGAGACCCTGTGTTTCAGAGGAGAAGAAAGCAGCTGCCGTGCTGGGTCTCCCCAGGGCTGTGCTTTCGCTTGTTCTCTCTCCCTTATTGCAGCCTCTTGTCTAAACGCACCTGCCCGGCGCTCCCGTGTGCTCCGGGTCGCCTGGGAAGATGCCTACTAAGAGATGGAAAATTAAGGACTTGTGAGGTCATTTCTGAATTACAAGGGAGTGGTTTGAGTCTCACTTTGCAAATTTTTATGTTTTAATCTGTTTTCTGTGTGGACCAACTAGGTTTAAACTAGATTGCAGATGTCGGCCTGGGAGACAGGACCTCTTGCTAACAGACTGGTCTTATTTAAAAAATGCTCTTGTACTACCAAAAAGTACCAGTAGAGGGGAGCAAAACCCAGCATTTCTCTTTGCCTTAGTGCGCTGGTCAACTTGAACTTGAAACCCTAATACTTTTTTTTCTGTTTCAGGTCCAGATATTTGGAAGTTTTAAAACTGGCCTGTATTTGCCTACGAGGTTAGTACACTTTTGAGATTTTCAAGGGATTATTTGTGTGCCTCCCCCGCCCCCGAAAGTGTATTCATTTTGGTTGTTGTGTTTATTAAGAGTAGAAATGAGGGGGCCGGAGCGATAGCCCAGCGGGTAGGGCGTTTGCCTTGCACGCGGCCTGCCTGTGCCGGCCCGGGTTCGAATCCCGGCATCCCATATGGTCCCCTGAGCACCGCCAGGAGTAATTCCTGAGTGCAGAGCCAGGAGTAACCCCTGAGTGTCGCCGGTGTGACCCAAAAAAGCAAAAAAAAAAAAAAAAAAAAAAAAAAAGAGTAGAAATGAAACACCTGTGAAACCCAGATTCAGTTACCTGTATTATTTGAATCCCATGGAGGTAATTTACACGTACTTTGAATTATCTTTCCAAACTGAGATCATCTTAAATGAGGGGCCATTTAAATGAGGAGCGTTCCACCCACGTGGAGCAGTCCATGGAGTGACGGAGGGCGGTAAACGGCTCGGCCCCTGGCCGAGTCCATAGCTCCTAGGGTCAGCAGACACGTGGGGAGGTGGCTGTGCCAGCGGACTTGGAGTGGGATCGGAGCTCCTCCCCCATCCCTCCAGCTCCATGGCCCAGGGGCGTGGCTACGGGCCCCAGCCATCACAACCAGCAAAGCCGACAAGAGACAGACCAGACCCACAGCTGCGGCCATGCAGCAGGCTTAGATAATAAAGAAGTTTAGGATCAGGTCCTTCCCAGGGTCTTGTACATTTATACACTGTAATGATTATTGTAATTGTAACAAACTGGGGAGGCTGATGGGAAAATGGGAAATTGTCATGTCAGACTAGAACTCACAAAATAGAGACTTACATCATAAACGGTAAATATCTGTAGTGTGATGAGCCACAATGTGTAAGAGGAGAGAGAGAGACAGAGAGACAGAGACAGACAAGGTCCCTGCTATGAGATAGGCTAGGGGTGGGTGGGAGGGAGTGTGGGGACATTGGTGGGAATGGGGCACTGGTGGAGGCATGGGTGCTGGAACACTATGACTGAGACCCAGTTATGAACATCTTTGCAATTGTATATCTCACGGTAGTATAATAAAAATTAAAATACTTTATAAAAATGAGGAGTGTATATGAAAAGACTTTCCTGAGGGCCGAATACCTAGTCCCTAAGAATTGAAATACTGTATTCTTTTTGGGGGGGTTCAGGGGGCATCACACTGGGTGGTCCTTGGGGCCCGCTCCCAGCCCTGGTGGACCACACAGTGACAGGGATCACAATAGGCCTCCTGCGTGCCTGTGGAGCCGTCTCTCTGGCTCGTGAAAGGCTGTTTCTTAATATTCTTCACTAAGGAAAGACTTTCTGTCACAAAACCTTCCGGGTCTCCTCACACAGGCAAGGCAAGTACCCCACTACCAAGCCCGTCCCCACCAATGCCACCATGTTTTAACAAAAACACGGTGCCCCCACAGCACTTAGGTTCTCCCCCTGTTAACAAAAGTGCGAGAGTTCAGCAGTGAACTGTCGTCTGCTTCCCTCATGAATATCCTAGGGGCGCGGTGTCGGGCGCTCCAGGCTCCTGCCTGAGCCTCATCCCAGCCCAGAATCTTCTACTTTTCATTTCTTCCCATTAAGGTGTATGACTCCACAGTCTCAGTTTGGGTTTGATGAAGGCGTGGACAGTCATCACAGTGAGAAGTCCCCACCTCAGTGCCACTGCCCTGGTCCTCGGAGCCGTGGGGGTAGTTCTCATGTTTCCTTCCCTGAGCCATCTCTGCATACGCTTTGGGTCCACCTGGCGTGCTCAGGGCTTACTCCTGGTTCTGCACTCAGGAATGCCCTGGCGGTGCTTGGGGACCTATGGGCTGGGGGTGATCGGCACAGCAACGTTTCGCTGGGCTACGCTCCAGCCCTACTTTTCCCTTTAGACACAGATGTAGCTTGTGACCCTGTCCCTGTGCATCTTGCTCAGAGCAGTAACTGAGTTCATCCGGTGATCTCCTTTGTACAGCAGAGTTTTATGTCATGGAAGTACCAGAAACCATTAAAGGCTCTGGGACTTGTTCTTCCAAAACCACGCAGTTTCCTGAAGCCTAACTTCTGGGGAGGACCAGGGCAGGGAGCTTGAGGAAGGACGCGACCCCAGTTCCCCGCCAAGGGGGTCTCCCTGGTGCAGTTCGTTCACTGCACAGACCGGGAAAGAGATTTTGTTTGGTTGGTTTTGGTGTTTGGGCCACACCTGGCTCTGCCCTAGGGACCATACAGGATGCTGAGGAGCGAACCTGGGTCGATCTCGTGCTAGACAAATGCTGACCCGCTGTATTACTGTCTCTCTGCCCCCCGAGGAAGGTTTTAACACACCAGTTGGATGTCCGTGAGTTTGAATGGGGAGTTCACACAAGCAGTTTCTGGTGGCTTCAGCCTTTCTTTCTGTTCTCTGCTCAGCGACATCGATCTTGTGGTGTTTGGCAAGTGGGAGAAACTGCCCCTCTGGACCCTCGAAGAAGCTCTCCGGAAACATAAAGTTGCAGATGAGGATTCAGTGAAAGTTCTGGACAAAGCGACTGTAAGTTCTTCAGCATTTCTTCTTCAGGGGTTTCTCCAGGCTCTGCACTCAGGAGTGACTCCTGGCGGGGCTCAGGGGACTATCTGGGATGCCGGGACAGAACCCTGGTCGGCTGTGTGCAGGGCAAGCACCTTCACCGCTCTTCTCTCTCCGGCCTCTCAGCATTGTGTCTTAAAGTCTAGTTATTTGTGCATGAAACTCACTAAATTAAAGCTCGCTTTTGGTGAGCACAATCGGGTTGTGAATGAACGATTCAGTTTTTTTGTGAAACAGATAACTTGTCCTACTTGTACTTTATTTGGGGTGGCACCCACCTGCGCAGTGCTCGGCCGTTCCCTGCATTGTCCTGGACATGAGATCTGGGGCTTCTGCATGTGCTGCAGCCCTTGAGCCATCTCCGCTGATTTGTGCATTTCCTTAAAAGCAGCATACCTTTTTACTCTCTCCTGTAATGCTACATGATCCGTGCATTTCCTTAAGAGAGCAGAGTACCTGTTATTCTCTCCTGTAGTGGTATATGATCTGTGCATTTCCTTAAGAGAGCAGAGTACCTGCTATTCTCTCCTATAATGCTACAGAGATTTTTAAGATTCTTTTATAATGCTACAGAGATTTTAAAGATTCATATTTTTTTTTCTATAATGCAACAGAGATTTTAAAGATTCATATTTTTTTTCTATAATGCTACAGAGATTTTTAAAATTCATATTCTTTAAAAATGTATGTTTGGCCATATGGGGTGCTGGGGATCAAGCCCAGACTGGCTAAGTGCAAGGCATGCATTCTGTCCACTGTACCATGACACTCTGGTATCCATATATTTTTACTTATTCTTGGCTTTAACCTACTAAATAGTTTACTGTTATCTTTGTCTCATTTTGTATCCTTGAAAAAGTGTATATCAATAAATTTGTAAATCAGGTCCTGTTTTAGCTATATGTGGTATGGCCATTAACGTCTGCAATGAGTGGCAGGGAAGGTAACCTAGTTGGCTGCGGGCACTCCAGGGCCTGCCTGCCATCACACAGGGACCGTATAGGGTGTCAGGAATGGAGGCAGGTGTGTATCCACTGTACTGTCTCTCTGCCCTCACACCCAAATGGCTCTAATGCATGGTGCAAATAGGACTTTGTTTAAAAAAAAAAAAATCTCTATCTTAGAAAAAATTATCCTAATTTTTTTGTTTCGTTTTTGGGCCACACACAATGATGCTCTGGACTTACTTCTGACTCTTTGCTCAGGAATCACTCCTGATGGGGTGTGTGTGTGGGGGGGGGGGCAGTGGGATGCTGGAGATCGAACCTAGGTCAGCCATGTGCAAGGCAAACGCCTTCCCCACTGTCCTGTCACTCTGACCCCAATTTCTATTTGAGGATGATGTAAGTTTATCTTGTCAGATTGTTTTGGGATTGTAGAAAAATTGATAAATAATATCCCTGGGTTATTATTATTGGGGAATGATACCCATGGGTTACTTTACATGTTAGTTAAGAAGTTAACATTGGGGCTGAAGCGATAGCCCAGCGGGTAGGGCGTTTGCCTTGCGCGCCGGCCCATGCCGGCCGGGGTTCGATCCCCGGCATCCCATATGGTCCCCCAAGCACCGCCAGGAGTGGTTCCTGAGTGCAGAGCCAGGAGAAACCCCTTGAGCATTGCCGGGTGTGACCCAAAAAGCAAAAAAAAAAAAAAAAAAAAAGAAGAAGAAGCTAACATTTTTGTACTAAGTGCACATTGGCTCATTATGCTGTTCATTGTGTCTTGTCACATGTTGAGTTGGAAATTGCTCACTGAAGTGCTCACTTTGAGAAGATCCCGTTACCTATTTCAGAATTCTCGTCTGGTTGCGAGGACAGCGCATGCCCTGGTGAGGTTCAGGCTGCATAGACGCCCCCGGGGACCTGTGGGCCCAGGCTGGCTGCAGCCTCAGGACGCCGCTTCCTGCTCCCTGATTTTGTCACTTCATTTGGTTATAGTGTTGATTTTTTTTTTTCTTTTGGATCACACCCTGCAAATGCTCAGGGGTTACTCCTGGCTCTGCACTCAGGAATTGCTCCTGGTGGTGCTCGAACCCTGTAGGATGCCGGGGATCGAACCTAGGTCGGCTGCATGCAAGACAGCCGCCCTACCTGCTGTGCTAACACTCCAGCCCCAGTTGTAGTGCTCTAATTTTCCGTCTCTTCTCTTCGTAGGTGCCCATTATTAAATTAACAGATTCTTTTACTGAAGTGAAAGTCGATATCAGCTTTAATGTACAGAACGGCGTGAGAGCGGCTGACCTCATCAAAGATTTTACCAAGGTATAGACTCCGTATATCGATCCAGTGAATGTTAGCTATTCATTCATAGCTATGAGGTGCTCGGTTGGTTGGGGAGGGGCACTCCACAGCAGTGCTCAGCCTTGGGGCCGTGCAGGGCAGTGCTCCAGGGGCCTCGCGTACGCACCCGGCATGTGCCCTGCCCCTCGGTCTAGCTCCTCAGCCCTGGCATTCTGTTTCGTGGTTCAGTGTGCTACACTTTGCTGCACTGTTTTCATAAGCACGTTGTGTTGATTGACACAGTGTCACTGAACAATGATGCCTTTGCGCTCCTTGAATCTGCTTCTAATAACCAAATCGTGGTGAGGCTTTAAGCATGAAAGGGTGAGAGAGAGAGAGAGAGAGAGAGAGAGAGAGAGAGAGAGAGAGAGAGAGAGAGAATGGGTGAGTGTGTGTTGTGTGTGAGTATGTGAGAGACATTATGTGTGTGTGAGTGTTCGAGAGATAGAGTGTGTACGAGAGTGTGAGAGACTGATGGTGTGTGAGACCGAGAGTGTGTGCATGTGTGAGATAGTGCGTGTGTGGATGTGTATTCCCTCTCCTTCCCTTCCCACACGCTCCTGGGATTACTCTTGGCAGGCAGCCATATGCGATGCTGGTGTACAGGCGAGTTCCCTACCTGCTGTGCTGTCACTCCAGCCCCTTGTTAAGTCTCAGTTCCATACAGCTTACATTTTTATACCTTCTCTTTTTTTTTTTTTTTTTGCTTTTTTGGGTCACCCCCAGCGACGCTTAAGGGTTACTCCTGGCTCTGCACTCAGGAATTACTCCTGGCGGTGCTTGGGGGGACATATTGGATGCCGGAGATCGACCCAGGCCAGCACAGGCCGGCCGCGTGCAAGGCGAACGCCCTACACGCTGGGCTATCGCTCCGGCCCCCTTTATAGCTTCTCTTAAAATGGAAATTAAGTATCTCGTCTCTCTCTACCTGTGAGGACCAGTTTATGCTTTTGTGAAAGCTTAGAGCATTTGTTGATAATTCGCTGGAAATGCATAGTAATTCACTGGAAATCAATGTGTGTGTGTGTGTGTGTTTTTTCCCCAGAAATATCCTGTATTACCATATTTGGTTTTAGTATTGAAACAATTCCTGCTACAGAGGGACCTTAATGAAGTATTTACAGGTGGAATTGGCTCTTACAGTCTCTTTTTAATGGCAGTCAGTTTCCTTCAGGTAAGTCACAGTGCACTAACAGTTATTGGTTTATTGTTTTTTTTCCCCCTGGGCCACACCCGGCAGTGCTCAGGGATCTCTCCTAATGGTGCTTGGGGGGCCATATGGGGTACCCGAGATTGAACCCAGGTCGGTTGCATGCAAGGCAAATGCCCTATCTGCTGTACTATCTCTCTGACCCACTGTGCACTAACATTAAAAAAAAAAATGATTGATTAGGAAAACCACTCAGAAAGAAATACTAAATCGGGTTCTGATCAGAGTGTTCCCCTTCGATACATGTGGCTTTTCACTTATTCTGGTTGCCTTTTTATGTAAATCAGCAGTTGAGTATTTTGAAAGTCTCGAGACGTGTTTCAGTTTTCCTGGGACTTTGCAGAGTTCAGCATGTCGAGGTGCAGTGCCGTGGCCTTAGTGTGGCGCAAACCCAGCACTACCTTTGAAGCAGCTTCCCTTGGAGTTGAAGATTGGCCAGGGCAGCCGGGTGAGGGCTCGGAATGTCCCGAGTGTCCATGTCAGTTAACAGCGACTCAGAACGGTGTCTGATGTGGAGGGGCAGGTCAGCCCTGCCGGCTCCCGGGCAGCCTAGCTCAGCGTTACACTTGCACACCCGGACTTGGGTGGTGGTTAGAATAGCAGCGCTGCCCGGTTCCCCCACCCCCCTTCCTGTTGACTGTGACATAGCCGAAAGGACAGTAGTGTTGTTGGTAGAAGTCAGAATGTCATTTATTGTGTCTACCTTGATGATTCGGAGGAAATGCAATATAAATTCTTCTCTTTTTTTCTTTTTCTGTTCCTAGTTACATCCTAGGGAAGATGCTTGTATTCCCAATACAAACTATGGTGTTCTCTTAATAGAATTTTTTGAATTATATGGACGACACTTCAATTATTTAAAGACTGGCATCCGGATAAAGGATGGTGGTTCATATGTGGCCAAAGATGAAGTGCAGAAAAACATGCTCGATGGCTACAGGCCATCAATGCTTTATATTGAAGATCCTTTACAACCAGGTATTGCAATTAGGTAAATTTGTGGGCACTCAAAGAAAGGACATTGCCGGTCACTGTTTGTATACTTTAAACTCTTCTTTAAATGAAAAATTACTTACTTTAATTGTCGCTGTTCCTTTCTCGTTAGAATATTGTATAAGCAAACATACTGATAAAACCACCCACATCAGAAAAATCACGCTGCAAAGCTCCAAGGTAAAGGAGCGTAAGCTTCAGCTGATAAGGGGCTTCGCTGTGTCTCTGATGTATTGCCCAGAATTCCAGCCAGCACCTTAAGAATGATGGCTTTGAGTCTTTACTGGCAAGGAGCCCTAGTGAAACGCTCTGAGTTCAGGAGCAAAAGATTCACAGCAGGCAGTTTATTTTCCTTGTAGGCCACTCTTTTTGCTTTGGTCTTGCAGTCTCCTGGTGCTTTTTCTTTTTCCCTTTTTCTTTTTTTTGCTTTTTTGGGTCACACCCGGTGACGCTTATGGGTTACTCCTGGCTCTTTGCTCAGGAACTACTCCTAGTGGAGCTCGGGGGACCATATGGGATGCTGGGATCGAACCCAGGTCAGCCACATGCAAGGCAAATGCCCTCCCCGCTGTGCTGTCGCTCTGGCCCTCCTGGTGCTGTTTCTTAGTTAGTTTGTTTGTTTCAAGTGAGCAGAAAACTGCATTTGTGCTTTCTTGAAGTAATATTTGCTTGCTCATATGGTAATTTTCTGGGCAATATTTTTTATGATTACAAAATATTTGGATTATGCATTTTTTAGTGGAAATGCTTTCAGTTACTGCTTTTAGTTCTGTGTTGTAAAAGTAAGGAATGGGGATGGATTACGGGCTAGAGTAGTTGCCAGGCGCCCTTTCTGGTCCATCAAGCCGTCTTACAAGTGGAGAGAGCTCAGTGTGTTCCTTCACCGAGGAGCTGTGCTTTGAGAATACTCTCTAAAGGACCACAGGGATTTTTTCGGCAGTTCTTCCTCTTCGTCCCAGCCTCCCCTTTCCCAGGGATCTGATTCCAGAGCCTCAGACAAGTTTCTGCTTTGCCATTGAGTTATGCTGTGCCCCAAGGTACTAATTCAGTGTGGGAAATATTCACATAAGTAGTAGGAGAAAAAAATAGTCTATTTTTTTTATGGGGGGGTACACCACAGTGGTACTCCATGTCTAGGGGTCACTTCTGGTGGTGCCGGGATTAGAACCCTGGCCCCAGCATGCATGGCCTGTGCTCAGCCTGTAGAGCTCTCTGTCTTACCCCCAAAACAGTTACGTGTAATTTGGCTTAGTTTCATCCCAGGAGGGAGTCGGCAGTTGCTTCCTGTGTTTGTGTGCCCATATGAGATAGTCTGTGTGGGACTGGAACACACACAGGCAGCTTGTCTACCACCGTTACTGCACCCACTGTGCCATCCAAGCGTTCAGAGGCTGGCCGGCAGTGGGGGTGGCCAGCAGCCCTGGCCCCAGGCGGGTCCTGGAGGACACCACTCACCCTGGCTTTCCCCGAAGGACACACGGACACTCAGTTTGTGTCATGCAGCAGTGAACCTTACCGTTTCCATCCTGGATTTCTTTTCAAGGTAATGATGTTGGAAGGAGCTCGTCGCGGGGCTATGCAAGTGAAGCAGGCCTTTGATTACGCGTATGTCATACTGAGTCACGCCCGTATCGCCAATAGCAAAAGTACTATCCCAACAACGAAACAGAGAGGTAAGAGTTTCACTGGAATTAGCCTGTTGGCTCTTGATTGGTTGTGATTTCTTCAAATTAATGTACTTCCCCTCCCTCATCTTTTATTTTTCTTTCATTCTTAAACACATGCAGCATATTGGGTAGAATAATTAGAGTAACGGACGAAGTTGCTACGTATAGAGATTGGATATCCAAGCAGTGGGGCTTGCGGGACAGGCCCGAACCTTCGTGCAATGGTAAGAGCTTTTCACTGCTTGACTGATCGAGTATTCGAGGTTTTTCTGTGTTGTGTGCGTGTCATGGGAAGAAACGTTTTCCAATCTTTTGCCACTCTTTCAGGAAATGGTGTTACCTTGATAGTAGATACTCAGCAGTTAGATAAATGTAATAATAATCTATCTGAAGAAAATGAAGCCCTTGGAAAATGTAGAAGTAAAACCTCGGAATCCCTTAGTAAACACTCTTCAAACTCTTCATCAGGTCCAGTGTCTTCCTCCTCTGCCACACAGTCCAGCTCTAGCGACGTCGTAAGTATGGAGCCTCGGCTCTCCTCACCTCCCTGCGGGCGCCTCTGCGGCACGGGCAGGGTCCCCGCATCCTGTTACCCCACGGAGCTTCTCGTGGAGGCCCAGCCCTGCTCTCGGGTCGCAGCTCAGTGTCTCCACATGTGCAGAGCCTGGTTTTTGAGCGTTGAAATTGAGGCTGCCAATCCCATAGCGTAATCCACCTTTTTGGGTTTTTTTTTTTTTTTTTTGGGTTTTGGGCCATACCCAACTGTGCTCAGGGTTCACTTCTGGCAAAGCCTAGGGTACCATGTGGGGTACCGGGAATCAAACCTGGCGTTGCTCATGCAGAAGGCAAGCACCCTTAACCCGCTGTTCTGTTGTTCTGGCTCCTCATTCACCTTTTTGAAACATGTACATTTTTAAATGTGTACAGTGGTTATTTTCTTATTTTCTGTGTTTTGTTCACATCTTATTTTCTGTGTTTTGGGGCCATACCCAGTGATACTCAGGAGTTGCTCCTGGCTCTGCACTCAAGAATCACACCTAATGGTACTCGGGGGATACCATATGGGATGCCAGAGATCAAACCTGGGCCAGCCTCGTACAAGGCAAACGCCCTACCCGCTGTTCTGTCACTCCAGTGGATTTTAATTCACAGTATTATACAGCCACTGTCACTGAACCTTTCAGTTGCCCCAAAAGAAGCCTATTTGTAGTTGCTAACAGTTTCTCTTTCCCCTGATCCACCTTCCACTCCCATCGTGATTGAATACTTACTGCCAGTTACCACTCCTCATTTTCCTCATCCAGGCTATTTCTGGATTTACTTCATTGAGCTCTAAAATGGGCTTGCCCATTATTTGAATTTAGACTTTATTAAGTTAGTATGGCATAAAGTCTAACCTAACCTATGGACAGAACAAAACTTTACATTGTTGAGGGGACCATTGTGCATTATCCTCATATACAGATCGGCCGGTGTGACTTTTGGGTTTCTGAATGGGGAGGTGGGAGCAGAGACACCCTTGGAGAAGGTCAGCTTAGGGTCAGAATGTGAGGCCAGAGAGAGCCGTAGCGGAGTCCTGGTCCCCAGCTCAGGAACAGGAGGGGCCCGGCCACTGTGTCTGGACAGCTGCAGCTGCGCAGTGTATGTGTGTACGCAGAGTTCTGAGGGGGACCCTCTGCGTGTTTCTTTATTCCTTCTTTTTTCTTGAGGGTTGTGGTTGGAGGGTACACTTGGTAGTGCTTAGGACAGGGAAGGGGTAGGGAAAGAGTAACATGCTCAAGGGAGAAAGCGGGCTGCTCTAGAGGTGGAGGCGAGCAAGCCTATTCCTTCTTTTTCTTGAGGAGTATGGTTGGAGGGGACACACTTGGTAGTGCTCAGGACTTACTCCTGGCTCTGGACTCAGGCATTACCCCTGGTGGGGCTTGGGGGCCTCGCCCGTGCCCAGCCCACTCTGCTGTCTCCAGCCCCCAGCGATGGAGCCTCTGGGACCACGCCGTCCCCTTTTGTTTACTACTTGGTGACCTCAGGTTGGGGACCAGAATCTCTGTTCCTTGCTCTTTACCTTGCTCCTCTCACTGTGACATGGTCCATTTTCTGTAAGTTAATGCAAGGAAACGTGGCCCACTGTGAGCTCTTCAAGGGGGTTGGCTGCATCAGGTGTTGACCACAGATAAACAGCCAGCGGAGCCCACCCATGAAACAGGCCATCTGAATTGGGACTAAACCTTGGCCACTTTTATGAACCCTTCAGCGTGCTTCCTGTAACTTCCAATTGCTGAGAATTCATCCCGGGAGTACTTAGTGGAGATTGTTTTTCATGTTGAATATCTGAATTCTGAATATGCCACACTGTGACGTGTGTGACTTGTGTTAGGATTCTGATGCGACGCCATGCAAAACGCCGAAGCAGCTGCTCTGCCGCCCGCCCGCCGGGAGCCGAGTGGGAACGCAGGGACGTGCCCTTGGAGTGCACGCAAGCCATGGGGGAAAACGCAGAGTGCCCAGACCACTAGTGCGGCGAACAGCACCAACAAGTCCCAGGTGTGAGGGGTTTGTGTGCTCTAGTGTTTATTGCAAAAGCAAACCCTCTCGGGTTTGAAGAAAGCTGTTAACCCAGAGCCAACCCCTGCTTGTTCTCGGGCTGTAACAAGCCCGAGAGCATGTTCGTGATGGGACGGTCCTAAGGATCTTTGTCAGATGCCTTTGTAGCATGAACGTTTGTAGGCTTTAGTGACTCGTCCATATAGAATGTCTCAGCGTACAGGAATCGACATAAAAACAAAAAATCGTATCAGGTTATAAAAAGGTTTCAGTTGTCGCTGAAGAAAGCTCAGAGTAAATTTTTGCATCTGTGCTTTAGCTGGGAATAACCTGACCTTGATACTCTTAAATGTTTAATGCCCAGTGGCTTGACATCACAATAATCGGTCAGGGGTCAGCCATGGTCAGTCGGTATCATCTTTGGCTTTGAAAATGGCCAGAAAGATGCTCTAGTGTTAAGTTTTTTCGTTGCTCAAAAAACTGATTTGCTTACAAGTAATGAATCAGAATGAGAAGTCATTTCACACAAGGCTCCAGCCCAAGACTCTTTCACCCTGAGTCTTACCAGGGCCCATGGGGAGGGGCCTCTTGGCCATCGGAACAGTTAGGTCCGTCCCCTTTGTCTGACCTGACGTGCAGAATCTGTCTGTTCCGCAGCATGACCTGTGGGTGGAGCTCAGACTGGTTTAGAGATGGCACTAGAGTGGCCGCCCCTGCCGGTGCCCTCACCCACGTGTCCCAGAGGTTCTTGGTATTCCGGTTACTGTGTGGCCTCTCGGTTGGTTGGCCCTCGTGGGCGTTGTCCCCTGCCTGTAAGATAGAAGTCAGCGAAGCCCCTCGCGTCGTGTCTTTGCGCGCGCGCCCGTTGAGTCCCCCGCACTGATGACTCTGACCGCTTTCCTTTTCTGCAGCACGGCTCAGCAAGGCTCTTCCGTTCCTCCAGCAAAGGCTTCCAAGGTACAACTCAAGCGAGCCATGGTTCCTTGATGACAAACAAACAGCATCAAGGCAAATCCAATAATCAGTATTACCATGGCAAAAGAGGAAACACAAGAGGGACACTGCCCTCTCAGACCTTTGTAGATAGTCGGCGTTGCGCGATGGACTGTCTGCTGTGTGCAGTGACCTCATGCTCAGGACAGTCGGATAGGGACTCCCGGGACACATTCAGGAGCCTGACACTGTTGAGACGTTGATTTAGCAACTGCGTTTTTCCCAGCTCGCCACGGAACGGATCATGAAGACTGACAACTGCAAAAACAAAAAGCAAGCAAAAAAAAGAGGGAAAAAAAAAAGGCTGCTCATTTGATAAGTCATATGCTACAACAGGGTCATTTTAAGATTTAAAGCTTGAATGTAAAATAAATATATTTCTCATTGGCTTTATGCAGAGTTAGAGGGAAATAGTACAGTGTGGGTAGGGCGCTAGAAGCAAAGAGCAATTCAGAGGACAGGGTGGGGAAGAAAAACAGGTATCTTAGAGCAAGTCCAGATTCCAAAGGGGAAAGTGATCGGTGCATGTTTGTTTGTTTGTTTTTTTTTAAAGTATTTTTGCATATATTTACCATTTTATTGTGTGTGTGTATATATAGAAGACCATATAGGAAATTGATATTTGTAATAGTGGATTTGTTAATACTTTTTACATAACATTACTGTTTAAATTGTAAACAGATTTTTCTCAGGATTAGTTTAAAAAGTAATCTGAATTGTCATCTTAACATCCATATATAGGGACGTGATTAGTTCTCTTACTCAATTTGTTTTTCCTCAGCCTTGAAATGACTTAATAGAACCCTTGTGACCTGCTGCAAAGTTTCTCCTCTCTAAAGAAAAGGTTTATGGTGGCAAATGACGTTTATTTTATTTTGTAACAAAGAAAATGTACTATGTACTTTTGTGTAAACACTGAACAACCTCTAGTCATCTCTAAGAATTAACTTGCAACTGTTTCTGTAGTGATGTCGTCTTGGGCAGTGGGCAGTTACATGACTCTGTGTGTTTCCTTTGCAGTCTTTTCTCCCCTCTTCCTCCTAGGGAAAAAGGCCCCGGGTCTGGCCTCGGCCCGGCACAGTGAGGCCTTGGCGCCACAGACTTTGCATGCCGGCTCCTCGCCCTGTGTGCTCCATGCGCTTCCTTCTCTCATCTCTTCTTTTTTTAAAATTGGTGCTTAACTACTGTGGGAGAGAATAACTGTAAACAGCTTTAATTAAATCATACTTATTAAAAAGAACCTATTTTCTTATACTCCACTTTATGGTTTTGGTATTGTTGATCTTTAAAAATTAAATGGTCTTTGATAATGGATCCATTTTGTATTGCCTTATTAAGACCAAATACTTCTTGTCACCCCATTCCTTACCCTCTCCTTTCATGGAATTATCTTTAATTAAAACTTTTTTAAACATTGGCTTGTTTCAATCATACTGTAAATTTTGGTTGTGGTTAGCTTTGAGTGCAAATGAGATGTATAATTCTGTTATTCATCACATGTTGAGTTTGAAACTTCGGGAATATTTAATATACTAGAATGTAAGTGACATTTCTAAAAATGCTTTCTTTCAAGGTGAAAGCTCTTATGTTTAGCATCAGTGTGTGTGGCTCTTAAATATAGCCATTTCTGAGATGAGATTCATATATATATATGTATATATATATATATATATATACACACACACACATAGACATATATATACATATATATATAGTACTATTGGCTTTTAGAGATTTCTTTTATATACATTTATGAAATACTGAAGACCAATCAGACCATTAATGGACACTTAGTACAACTTTTTATAAAGAAAATAATGCTAAAAGTACGACCAAAACTGAAGTCATCACTGAAATCAGCAATTTTCAATATGTTCATATTTTAATTCACGACAACAAAAATGTGTTCCAAAACTGGAAACTCATACTTGTGTAAACCATGAAAGATTTTAAATGTGATGTTATTTTGACAATGTTTTAAATTTTAGAGTCACATTTTATTCTGATCAGAATTTTTTTATCAAGAATGTTGAGCTTTTTTTTTTTAAAGTAGTTTGTCATAACATATTGTGCAAAATCACAGTATTTATTTTCTAGGACTATTGTGAATGTGTAGACTTATGTTTACTGCTAAGGGAACAATTATTTATAAAATAATATTAAATCCAGTATTAGCTGCCTATTTCAGACACTTAATACTTGCAGAGATCCATGTTACATTTACCACACTAAAGTTTTTTTTTTGTTTGTTTTTTAAAGAATCACCCTCATTGTTGAAAGTAAATGTACTCTTAGGGTGCGGATATTAGTGTTACAATAAGCATGTGATTATATTAAGGTGGCGGTAGCGGGAAGATAATCTTGATTCCATTGGGAATCTTAGGTATTCGTAAATTTATTGGGAAAATAGTTTTTCCTGTACTGCTGAAGTTTCTTTTTGGTAAACAGTATCTTTCTAAAAAGAAAAAAGCATGAAGGAGAAAACCGAGGTGTGTACATTTCCTCAAATGACCAGCATTGTATTCGTGAATACTGTGTATCTGCAATGGGCAGTGTGGAAGCTGTTCATTTTTCAACCTGAAGTAAAAGACTTTCAAGAACTTTTAGTTTGCCTGCTCATTTGTTTCGTACATTTCATCTCTGTATTTGACGCCTGTCTGTTTGCCTTTTTTCGAGTTCTAAAACAGAATCTTTACAGAAGTAAAGATTTTGTGAGTATTACGAGAAATGCATCATCCAACTATGACAGTCCCTCCATACCCATGAATCATGACCTTCCGTGCTCAGTTCTCATGGCACGGGGTTTTATAAACGCAGCCCCCTTGACATGACCTTTTCCTGGTGTACCTGGACAGTGTGGAAACTCCTTAAACAGTCCTAATCCATGCTTCAGTGGTGACTTTTAGAGGCCCTGCTGGTCAGGGGGACCAGCACAAGGTCCCCAGCTTCTGGTGTGATGGAAAAGATGAAAGCAGGCCCCCTTCCACGCCCGTGTCGAGGGTGTCCGTGAGACGCCTGGCTTCCAGTGTCTCTGTTTTGTTTGGAAAAAAGTTGTTCGTGGTTGGCACATCTGGATTTGGTCTGTGGAGCTACTGGTTTTCCCTGGAGTGACTGTCCACTCTTCAACAGTTGATCGTAATTTATTTTTTGTCTTACTGTTTTACCTTTACTCCCAACTTGATCCTCCAATGTCATTTAGGTTCTTTGCTTTGGCTCCAGATAGTCTTTGGAAAAAAGTCTTCGCAGAGCAGACCCCGGGTGGTAGGGAGGCGTATTTAACCCTGCTGTTAGTCTGACAGTTCCCTGTGTTTTCTTCTCGCTCCCTCCCCCAGCTAGTGATAATTGTGAGTTGTGCTTGCCTTTACCTGGGAGCACTGTTGGAGCAGTTCAGGATTAAGGGCTGGTCGGAAGCAAGGATGACACGGAAGGACACGTTCATTGCAGAGGCCCAGTAGGAGGCACAAGGGCTGCTAAGAACCTATGCTGCTGTTTTTACCCTCGTGATTACATCTCTTCAGATTTTTTATTTAACTTGGATCTGTGGTTTGAAATGAATTCATTCCTTTTCAATTGTCACCAGTTTCTTAGTGCTTCACTCAACTAGCCAAGAATGTGGGGCAAGACATTTGTTGCCCGCCACTAAAGTTTTAAGAGTTCAATAGTCAACTCGGAAGAAGACATTGGCCCTTTTGTTGAGATAAATAAGGAAATGTGAAAACTCTTGATCAGAACAATATTCTTCATCAGTTCTTGCTCTTCTGACTCATTAAACTCTTTCAATTGGTGAAAAAGCAACATCTTTATGAAGCATTAAGGCATCCTGTCAGTGACTGTTAAACACAGTTATGTAGAAAAGCCCTCGCTAAGAATCCTCTTTATGCGCAGTCACTAGTGAAGTATTGAGAAAATGATCAAACTTTGAAATGGGTGCAAAAATAGGCCTAAAAAATTCCTCGGAATTGGTGTCTTTACTTGGCCTCAACCTCCAAGTCTTGTTCAAGGCTCTTGTTATGATTTTCTCAAAACACTCAGGGGCAGGCAGAATGAATGATTTAAGGAGAAATGTTTACCTGTGACACCTAGCATCGTTTAAAGTCAAGTTTTGCCATAGAAATTGTTTGTAATGACTCACAGATGCTCCTTTCTTGATTATCCTCTTTTGAGGATGATCAAAAGGTCACACACACACACACACACACACACACCAGCAACAATAATGAGTTAAATATATGTGTGGGTTGAGTGTTGACAAAGTTATTAAACAGAAAGATTGTTCTTAAGAGCTGCTGATCTATTTGATATCCGGAGTTAAGAAACTGCTAATATGTGTTTTACTATTAGGTTGGGCTCCCTTCCTTCTACTCCCCACCCCTCACCCCCTGTATTTCGCCTTCATGCTCGCTGTTACCTGTTCCAAAGAATACCAGAAAGAGAACACTAGGAAGAGGGAACCAGAGCGATGTAACAGGGAGTTACCAGATCACTAGGGAACTAAGGTGTCTCTTAGCCGGTGTGTACCGGTCACTGTACATCTTTAATTTTTCATTTTAACTTAAGTCCTGCTGGTTCTCTCCAACCTTCTGGCTACTTTTCATTGCAGCAGTTTCTTCATGGCCTGTTACAGAAAAGGCCTCGACTAAGGCAACAGTCTGGATGGAATGTTGGGAAGTGTTTTAGCTGAAATATTTCCTGAGGGTGGGTGGGAGGAGAAAGTCCTCCCTTACTCCAGTCCTGAAGTTGTTTTTTTTTTTTTTTTGCTTTTTTGGATCACACCCAGCAATGCTCAGGGGTTACTCCTGGCTCTGCACTCAGGAATTACACCTGGCGGTGCTCGGGGGGACCACATGGGTTGCCGGGAATCGAACCCGGGCCGGCATATGCCGGCCGCGTGCAAGGCAGGCGCCCCTACCTGCTGGGCTATCGCTCCGGCCCCAGTCCTGAAGTTTAGTAGCTCTGGTCTCAGAGGAATTGACGTGCCTGAGAGTGAAATTTTTGGGGGGTCAGCCACATTGTTTGAGCTTAAATACATCTTCAGCCTTCAGTTAGGTTCTGTGCGTTCAGAATTGCTCCCTAAATCATTATTACCCCCCAAGTTTAGCGCGGTAAGTTATCATGGCGCTTCACTAGGTTTCATCTCCGAATTTGAAGATTCCCAACTCTGATTTTTTATAAGTGGAATTTCCAGGAGTAATTTTTCTTGTGGAGGTCGGGGTGGCTGGTCTTTGGAAAGATTTCAGTCAACCGTAGAACAATCCAAAGATTTGTTAAAAATACTGAAGTTTTTACTTATCTCACTACTGAAAAGCACTCTCTTACTCCATGGTGTTCGGGACCGGAGCGATAGCACAGCGGGTAGGGCGTTTGCCTTGCATGCAGCCAACACAGGTTCGATACCCGGCATCCCATATGGTCCCCTGAGCACTGCCAGGACTAACACCAGAGCATCGCTGGATGTGATCCCAAAAGCAACAAAACAAAAGCCAGGGTTGGCTGTGTGCAAGACAAGAGCCCTACCTGCAGCCCCTACCACAGCGGGTAACCGGTTGCACATGGCCAACCCTGGTTCACTCCACGGCCCCCATATGAAGCCCATCAGGAGTAATTCCAGAGCCCATAAACAAATGGGAAAAGTTCTTTGGCAATCAATGTAGTTTCTGGATAAGGTCTATTGAGTTCAACACTTAGTGGATTATACATAAGATACATAAATTTTAGAGAGTTTGGTGAATCCAGTGTTTATTTTTAATAACCTTTTATTTATTTTCTTTGATTAGCATTGCCTTCTGTGTTAAGGACTGTGGACTCCTGTGAGGTGCTGGAAGTCTGAATCATCGTGAAAGCTTTCCAATCTTGTCTAGTTACTGCTGCAAAGTCACTAAGGAATTGAGCAGAAAAAGAGATTTGATACAAATGATTTATGAAATCGCAACATTTCCTGAGGTCCTATCACTGGGCACCAGTTATGAAGCTTTTTTTTTTTTTTTGCTTTTTTTTAAAGTTAAATTCTTCAAAGATGTCAATTGTTTGAAAATTTTATAAATTGCATTTCTACACACATGTGTCCCCAGTGCTTACCATTGGGATTATTACTCATAACCTGCAACTCAATAAAGGCTTTGTGCTCTCTCATTAATCCTCAAAGTCTCTGGTATGAGCCTTCATGTAGCTTTTTTTTTTTTATTTTAAGATTAAATGCTTATCTGGTAGTTCTAAAGAAAGCCCCATTTCGGGCTGGAGAAAACGGGGTTGCTGTGCCCCTCAGTGCCGCCAACTCTGGTTTGATCCCTGGAGCTTTTATAACTTCTCTCCAGACCTTGCAAGAACGTGCCCGTGACTCCCTAGCATGGTTATTTTCAGATTATCAGCCCAGCTTTGCCCTTTGCTTCCAGTGAGGGGTTCTGCTCGCAGAACTGAGTTGATGTATGTCACTGTAGGTCAGGCAAAACAACATTTGCAGAGAATGGATTCATGGAAATGTCACTCCTCCAAGGAATAGAGTAGCCGGGCTTAAGAGCAAGGTAACTGATCCATGTTTTCAGAAATCTGTTCCTTGGCGGGGGTAACTGCACAAAATTAGCCGTCCTTTACCCAAAACCTGCCTAAGTAGAGGTGAAGAAAATCCTGTAGTTTCTTTGAAGATAACCACAGGCTGATTTCACGTGGAAAACGGCTTGACATTCACCAGGCGGGTGGACCCGACTGCCCACTCCAGCTGACCTGCTTATGCCCACATGGGCAGATTCTCTCTCAAAAGCGAACAAGCTCAGTGAACTGAGTATGTGCTTCGCATGCAGGAGCCCCGGGTTCAATACCCCTCACCACATGCCCCCGTGAGCACTGCTGGGTGTGTCAAGAAATACAAAACAGGCCAAATAGCAATGCGGAAGTTTCTCATGGTAAACTAGAGTGAACCGAGTGGACAGGTTCAACAGCATTGAACAGTGGACAGGAACAACAGCATTGTTCCTCTGTCTTTAAATAGTGAAATCAGAGCTGGGGCGATAGTACAGCAGGTAGCACTGCCAGGAGTAACCCTTGAGTATTGCTGAGTGTACTGCCAGGAGTAACCCTTGAGTATTGCTGAGTGTACTGCTAGGAGTAACCCTTGAGTATTGCTGAGTGTACTGCCAGGAGTAACCCTTGAGTAACGCTGAGTGTACTGCTAGGAGTAACCCTTGAGTATTGCTGGGTGCCTGGTAAAAAAACAACACACACACACACACACACACACACACACACACACACACACACGAACGATTTCGTTTCCCAGACTGCAGAGAGCATAGCCAGTAAGGTCCTTGTTTTGCATGCAGCTGGCCTGGGTTGGGTCAGTCAGCCCAGGCCTCTGGTCCCCTCCCTTCCCAAAACAAAACCAAAGCTCTAGTTTTCCTTCATCAGCCCAGGGTTCCAGATTCTGAAGTTTGGCTTACTACCTCCTTTACAAAGGTCAATTACACACACACACACACACACACACACACACACACACACACACGAACGATTTCGTTTCCCAGACTGCAGAGAGCATAGCCAGTAAGGTCCTTGTTTTGCATGCAGCTGGCCTGGGTTGGGTCAGTCAGCCCAGGCCTCTACTGGGTGTACCCCCCTCCCTTCCCCCAAAACAAAACCAAAGCTCTAGTTTTCCCTTCATCTAGCCCAGAGGTTCCAGATTCTAGAAGTTTTGGCTTACTACCTCCTTTACAAAGGTCAATTACAAAAGTAACTGCTCAGGAGCCAGAGAGATAGTACAGCCAGTCGGTGTTTGTCTTGAGCGGAGCTGACCCGGGTTTGATCCCAGCATCCGGTACGGTCCCCCCACACCCACCAGGAGTGATTCCTGAGTGCAGAGCCAGGAGGCAATGCCAGGTGTGGCCCAGAAAAACAATTGCTCAGCAGCCCCGGAAATGACCTTTAAGCGAACAGCGCCCCTAACGGCACTCAAGGCTACTGCCGTCCCTGCACCATTCCGCTCCCCCTGGAGAGGGCAGTATTGCTCTTTCGGGGACTCCTTGCTCCAGTCCCATCCCTCGGTCTCCTTTAATACTTCCGGATGTCTCTAGGTTTGTAAACTGCATTTCACACACATTCTTATTTAGGAACATGTACTTTGTGGGGGGGCGGGGGCAGTGGCCCCTTTACTCCAACAGCAGCGTCCTGCCGGTTCTCAGCTCCTCCCCCCGGCCAGGCACACGCAGGGGTGTCTCCCTTTTTCTGGAGCGGACTTCTGATAAATATTGACAGGTAAGGTGCTCCAAGGTCCTTGGTAAACTAAGAGTTATGAAATAGTCAAGATTGTCCAGCTTATCTTCAGCAGGGATTGTTCTAAGTGCTATTTAGTAGCACTTGTCTTCAGAGCTGGAGTTGAGGGGAAAAAAAATTCCCCAGAGTTAGCCACGTCCGTCTGGGGAGGCAGGGCTGGAAGCCCGCGCTTGGTGTATTTGAAGAACGTCCTCTACCGCTAAACGACCCCACCCTTTTATCTCAATTTTTTGCGAATTTCCCAGAGTTGTCTTGAAAAGTGCTTCATCTCTTGGTATGTTTGCTAGATTTAAAAGTTAAAAATTAACATGGTCATTTGGACCTGCTTTATATTTTCATTTAAAAATGGTTTTGGAGGGCCCGGAGCAATAGCACAGCAGGTAGGGTGTTTGCCTTGCACGAAGCCCACCCGGGTTCAATCCCCGGCATCCCATATGGTCCCTGAGGACCGCCAGGAGTAATTCCTGAGCGAAGAGCCAGGAATAACCCCTGAGCGTAGCTAGGTGTGACTCCCCCAAATTTTTTTTAAAAAATGGTTTTGGTGGGGCCGGAGCAATAGTATAGCAGGTAGGACACTACCTGCCGTGCATGGGGCTGATGAGAGTTTGGACCCCGGTATCCCGTATGGTCCCCTGAGACCACTGGGAATGATACCTGAGTGTTGAGCCTGGAGTAAACCCTGGGCATTTCTGGGTGTGGCCCCCAAAATAAAAGATAATAATGGTTTGGGATTGGGTAGACAGCAATGCGCCCTACTGAGTTTCAGTCTCTGGCACCACGTGGTTCCCCCAGCTGGAGGTTCCTGGGCACTATGTCCTCGGGTTCTACCTGCTAGTCTGGTTGTCTGACTAGCCCCAGGCCCCTCGATCATTCTTTTATTTTTGGGAGGGGGGAATTGGGAGTCACAGCTGGAATTGCCCAGGGCTTACACCTGCCTCTGTACTCCGGGATCAGTCCTGTTGGTGCTCGAGGACCATATGAAGCGCCAGGGCTGGCCGTGTACAAGACTAGTACCTTAACCCCAACACACTCCAGCCTCCCTCCATCATTCTAACCTCCTGCCCCCACGGTTTCATCTCTTCACTTTGAACTGAAAACTGTCAAGTAGATTGAATCCTAGAGCAGGCAATAAAGGGACTGGGGTGGGAGCTGTGGGCCAGACACTCGCATGGATGCCCGAGCACAGCTGAATGTGGACAACACTAAAAAGAAAGAAAGAAATAGAGGATGGATCCAGCTCGTGGGTCAGAAGAGACCTAGAGGTGCCTTGGACTATGTCACAGCGCCACGGCACAAACGCTGCATGTGGGAGCCCTGGGTTTGGGCCCACGACGAGAACAAGGAGGGTGACACCCAGCAGGACTCAGCCTCCAGGGCTGCACTGGGCATGCTCCGAGACCGAGTGGTGCCAGCGGGTCTGGGGCATTGGACTGGGAGTGTGTGAAGCGTGAGCCCTCAGCCGCTGCACTGTCTCCCAGCATTTGGTGCCTGCAGCTTCCATTACGTGGTTGGAGAAATTCTGCTAGGATTTCTGTTCCATAATGTTAATAACGTTTGTACAAGATGTTGTTTCCCAGGTTGGTTTAGAAATGCAACAACTTTGAGTTTTTTTATTTATTTTTTTTTCTTTTTTGGGTCACACCCGGCAATGCTCAGGGGTTTCTCCTGGCTCAGCACTCAGGAATTACTCCTGGCGGTGCTCGGGGACCATATGGGATGCCGGGGATCGAACCCGGGCCGGCATAGGGCCGGCCGCGTGCAAGGCAAACGCCCTACCCGCTGGGCTATTGCTCCGGCCCCACTCAGCAATTACTCTTGGCAGTGCTTGGGGGACCATATGGGATGCCGGGATCGAACCAGGTCGGCTGCGTGCAAGGCCAGTGAGTGCCCTTTGCTCCAGCTCCCATTTTCTTCTTTTTTAAATAACATGCTTTATCAAAGAGCCATAAAAAAAAAAAACCCTCAAACAAGTGTAGCTGAAATAATGCAGCTGGGAAATACCGTGTGTGTCTCTAAAGCAAGTACTCTTATTATAAAAACATTAAAATGTTGAAGAGGAACTCATTAGAGATAAAAACACCAGTGTTTAATGCCAACATTAAGATGAAAGGAGAGGGTTGTTAAAAGTATCAAGTGGCCTATTAAACTATCAATTTTCAAAAGAGTTGCTGCTTAGTTTGAGTTGCAAGCCATTTTACTCTTAAATTGCTCATCAGGAATAGAACTTTGCATAACACTCAAAATACTTGTAAGGTGGATTATATTATGTGTGTCTTTATTTTAAAACAATTTGCTTTGTTTTTTGGGGCTGCACTGGGTGTGCTCAGGCTTACTCCGGGCTCTGTGCTCCAGGTTCACTCCTGGCAGTGCGGGAATCCCGTGCAGTGCCGGGGATTGAACCAGGTGCCGGGAAGCACCTTACCGTGGAACTCTCTCTCTGTGTCTCTCATCTCTATTAACGCAGGGGCCGGAGCGATAGCACAGTGGGTAAGGCGCTTGCCTTGCACATGGCCAACCCCGGTTCTATGGTGCCTTATATGGTCCACAGAGCACTTCCAGGAGTAGATCCTTGAGCACAGAGCCAGGAGTAAGCCTTAAACACTTCAGGGTAAGGCCCAAATACAAATACTTCCACCCCCACCTCCCAAAAAATACAATTTAAAACCCATTTTCACAAGTCAGGCACAAACTTATAGACGTTTCCACAGGAGATCTGAATGGATGGGAGGCCGGGGTCAGCCCGAGATGGAGCGAGAGAGGAGGCCAGAGTGTAGGGAATGAAGAGACATGTGTGAGGGACCCCAGCACTCAGGTGGGGCCAAAATTCCCCTCCCTCCTGTGTCTTTGTCTGAGTGAGGCAGCTGCTCCCACCCTTGGGTGCATTTTGACAGTATATTCACCTCCTCTCTGAATAACTTAAAATCCAGTAGCTTGTGTTTATTTTTTTTTTTTTTTGTTTGTTTGGTTTGGTTTTTTGGACCACAGCAGGGCTCAGAGGTTACTCCTGGCTCTGCACTCAGGAATGACTCGCCCTCACAGTGCTCGGGAGACCATATAGGGTACGGGGATGGAGCCCAGGTCAGCCACATGCAAGGCAAATGCCCTGCCTGCTGTACTGTTGCTCTGGTCCCTGGTAGCTCTAAGCTCTAATGCTACTTCTGTTTGTTTGTTCTAAGGTTGGCTCTATTCCTTTGGGCCGCTTAGATGCTGATCTGCCCAGCTGTATACGATCTTTTTCTTCTGGTTTTTCAATTTGATTTTGGAGTTTGTATCTATTTCCCATGTACCCTCACCACAGTCAAGTTTTCAAAGCCTCTCCCAATGCTCAGCTTTCTTGGGTGCCTTCTCACTCCCCCTCCCCGAGAAAGGGCTCCTAGAGCTTCTGGTCATGCTGGGTGCTGGTCCCTTGCCCCCCACCCTCCCTGCAGTCCTTGTCATCCAGCCAGTGCTCACAGTGCCTGTCCCCAGTCCCACCTTTCCTGCGGTCTCCATCACTCAACCGGTGCTCACTTGAGAAGTTGCCTCCTTGTCCTTCTGATCCCAGCAACTTCTGGCCAGGGCTGCCATACGTACAGCCACCTCTGAAACGAGACGGCCCATATGCCTTCGATGAATACTGCAGCTCGAGGCAGAATTTTGCATTGAAAACAGTTTTCCTCCAGACTTTATGACCATCACCCAGCACTGTGAGATAAGGGAATTGGAAGTCTTTTTCTTCCCTTGAAACTTTTATTTTTATTTTTTTTCCCCTATTTTCTTTTCTTTTCTTTTTTTTTTTTTTTTTGGGTCACTTGATCACTTGATCACTTGAATCCCGTATTCATCGATTTGCTCGGCGGGCGCCAGTAACATTTCCATTGGGCCCTATCACGTGCCAATGTAGCCCAATGGCATCTGGTTGATTCAGGAATATGAAGAGCCTCAAACCGTTCCTTCAGGGTCTTAACAAGGAAGTCTGACCATCTTGTAGGTGGGGCGGCCACGTGATCTTTTGACATCCCGTGGGATCCAGTCGGTAACGGCTCTAGTCCAGCGGTTGTCTCCAAATCGCATTACATGTCCAGCCCATCTGATTTTCGTGCCCGCAATTCTCAGGGGTTTCTCCTGGCTCTGCACTCAGGAATTACTCCTGGCAGAGCTCGGGGACCATATGGGATGCCGGGATCGAACCCAGGTTGGCATGGGCTGGCGCGTGCAAGGCAAACGCCCTACCCGCTGGGCTATTGCTCTGGCCCCCAATTTTTTTTTCTTTTTTGGGGGTCACACCCGGCAATACTCAGGGGTTTCTCCTGGCTCTGCACTCAAGAATTACTCCTGGCGGTGCTCGGGGGACCATATGGGATGCCGGGATCGAACCCAGGCTGGCATGGGCTGGCCGCGTGCAAGGCAAATGCCCTACCCGCTGGGCTATTGCTCTGGCCCCGAAATTTTTTTTTTCTTTTTGGGTCACACCCGGCAATACTCAGGGGTTTCTCCTGGCTCTGCACTCAAGAATTACTCCTGGCAGTGCTCGCCCCGAAACTTTTATTTTTTAAAAATATTTTATTATACCACCGTGAGATATACAGTTACAAAGATGTTCATGTTTGGGTTTCGGTCATAGAGTGTTCCAGCACCCATCCCTCCACCAGTGCCCATTTCCCACCACCAATGTTCCCAATTCCCTCCCCCCCCCCTAGCCTGCCTCCATGGCAGGTCCTTTATCTCTTTTCTCTCTTTCTTTTTCTCTCTCTTTCTCTCTTCCTTCTCTTACACACTGTGGATTGTAATACATACATTTATTGATTATCATGCGTATCTTTTTGCCTGTATTCAGTGCTCAGTTCTAGGCTGGTATCACTTTCGACAATTATTAGCACACTGTTCCCTTCTGTCTTACCTAACCACTGACTCCCACATGTTTGTGGTAGATTCCACCTTTGACAAGACCTCTTGATCCATGTTTTGTCTGACCTTGGATATTGGTATCATAGTATATATATATATATATATATGTGTGTGTGTATATATATATATATATATATATCACTTGTATCACTTGTATCACTTGTCTTCCCGTTGTTCATCAATTTGCTCGAGGGGCACCAGTAACTTCTCCATAAGTCCATCTCCATAGTCCTGTCACATGTTAGTGTAGCCCAAGGGCATCTGTTCGCTCCAGGAACACATAGAGCATCAAATCATTCCTTCAGGTCTTCGGAGGGTAGATAATAAAGTATCAGTCAGATCCCGGTGATGGGTCATTGTGAAGTAAGATCTCTGTTTCCTGTCCAATATCTATCTATCTATCTATCTATCTATCTATCTATCTATCTATCTATCTATCTATCTATCTATCTATCTATCTATCTATCTATCTATCTATCTATCTATCTATCTATCTATATGAAAAAGTATATATATGAAAAAATATATATGTGTGTGTATACACATACATATATATATATTTATGTCATGCAAATAAATGCAGTCATTCTATATCTGTCTTTTTTCCTTCTGTCTAATTTCACTCAACATAATCCTATCCATATCCATCCATTTATAGGCAAATTTCATAATTTCATTTTTCCTAACAGCTGCATAGTATTCCATTGTGTAGATGTACCACAGTTGAAACTTTTATTTATTTATTTTGGTTTCAGGGCCACACTCAGCAACACTCAGGGATTACTCAGGGCTCACTCCTGGTGGTGTGTACTCGGGGACTATATGGGATCACACTCGGTTAGCTATCTCTCCAACCCTTACTCTCAAAGCTTTTATTTATTTTTTTAAATGTTTATTTTATTTTATTTATTTATTTATTTATTTATTTATTTTTACTTTTTTGGGTCACACCTGGCAATGCTCAGGGGTTTCTCCTGGCTCTGCACTCAGGAATTGCTCCTGGTGGTGCTCTGGGGACCATATGGGATGCCGGGATCGAACCCAGGCTGGCATGGGCTGGCTGCGCGCAAGGCAAACGCCCTACCCGCTGGGCTATATCGCTCGGGCCCCCATGGACCCTTTCTTGCTGGGGATCTGCAGATGTAAGAAAGCCTGGCTAGAGGCCGGAGCGATAGCACAGTGGAGAGGGCATTTGCCTTGGCATGCAGCCAAGCCGGGTTCAATCCCCAGCATCACATATGGTCCCCTGAGCACTGGCAGGAGTTTTTTTTTTTTTTTTTTTTTTTGCTTTTTGGGTCACACCCGGCAATGCTCAGGGGTTTCTCCTGGCTCCTCGCTCAGGAATCACTCCTGGCGGTGCTCAGGGGACCATATGGGATGCCGGGGATCAAACCTGGGCGGCATGGGCCGCCACGTGCAAGGCAAACGCCCTACCCGCTGGGCCATCGCTCCGCCCCATGGCAGGAGTTATTTCTAAGTGCAAAGCCAGGAGTAAAACCCTGAGTAACCCCACACATGACGCATGGGAAAAAAAAGAGTAATTTTTTTTTTTTTGCTTTTTTGGGTCACACCTGGCAATGCTCAGGGGTTACTCCTGGCTCTGCACTCAGGAATCACTCCTGGCGGTGCTCAGGGGACCATATGGGATGCCGGGATCGAACCCAGGCCAGCACAGGCCGGCCACGTGCAAGGCAAACGCCCTACCCGCTGGGCTATCGCCCGGCCCCAAAAAAGAGTAATTGTTTTAAATAAAAAAAATAAATAAATAAACAAAAATAAAAATAAATAATAAATGGATAGATAGATGATAAAAAGAAAAATGATAGATAGATGATAGATAGACAGATAGATGATAGATAGACAGATAGATGATAGATAGACAGATAAATGATAGATAGATAGACAGACAGACAGACAGAGAGATAACTAAATAAGGCTGGGAGCCGGAGAGATAGTACAGCGAAGTTAATGCTTCCCCTGTCTGGGGTTTGGTCAGGTTTGATCCCATAAAGGGATTCCTGAGTACTGCTGGGTTTGATCAGGTTTGATCCATATACGTCCTCCTGAGTACTGCTGGGAGTAATCTGGGATTACTGTGCTGGGAATCCAATGCTGGGAGCACTGGACCACAGAGCCAAGAATAACAAAAAACAAATGAAGAAGGAGGAGGAAGAGAAGGAAGAAGAGGAAGATGGGAAAGGTCTTGGTCCGTTGTTCTTGCACTGGGCACTTGCTGCCCAGGCCTCTCTGCGTGCCCTTCAGGGCCAGGAAGCCTCAGTTTCTATTCTCCTCCCTTAAGAACTCTGCAGTGATTCACATGTTGCCTCTCCATTGCTTGTCCATTTTCTCTTCCTCATTTTCCATCTCTGGTGTTTTATTTCCCTCTTCCCTTTCCTTGTTTCTGTGCCAGCCGAGGGTGGCAGCCTGCAGCCCCGTGCTGGCTGGGGTGCATGCAGCAGTCACCAGAATCTCGCTGGGCATGTGGGGTGGAGCTGAGGACAGGCTGCAGGCCGTGATGGCCAGGTGCAGCTTTTTACTGCTTTTCCCAGGTCCCTCCATCTGACTTTTCTTTGGGGAGGGGGCTTGAGGGGCTCTCAAGTGCGGCTGGAGAGGCTCTGGGGTCACTGGGGATCCCCTGCCTACCCCGGGGGCCAGCAGGAATGTGGCACTGCCGGGCCTGAGTGGGCAACCGAGCCACAGCTGCAGGTGCTCAGGGCAACAAGCCCAGCTCCACACCTAGCCCTGTACTCCAGCCCCGTGCTCTCTCCCTCCTGAGGCAGTGAGGATCCCCTCGGCAGGCGCCTGCCAGGATTAAGCTCAGGTCGGGAAGACGCTTCCTAAGCCGCTGAGTTGCCTTCTGGACTCAGTCTCTCTCGTCCCCAGTGGGATCATCCCAGCCTCCGAGGGCGGCACTGGAGTTTGAACTTATAATTTTGCACTTGAAAGGCAAATGTCTTAGCCATCTTCTGGGTCCTCATCTCTGACTTTTTTTTTTTGGGGGGCAGAGGATCCTTCCAGAGTGCTCAGGAGATCATGGGATGCAGGGGGTTGAACAAACCAGGCCCGCACCTCCTCCCCCCTCATGTGCAGGGCACACTTTCACCCTTAGAAAAAGTCTCCTAGGCCTTGCTCTGATTTTTAAATATTTATTTAGTCTTTTTGAACCATACCCAGAGATACTCAGGGGTTACTCCTGCCTCTGCGTGCAGGAATTACTCCTGGTGGGGCTCGGGGAGACCATCTGGGGTGCCGGGCCTCGAACCCAGGTTGGCCATGTGCAAGGCAAACGCCCTCCCCGCTGTGCTGTCGCTCGGGTTCCAGCTGTGACCTTTGGTTCAACTTCACCTTCTGACACGGCTTTTATTTATTTAGACTTTTTTGGTTCATACCTAGAAATGCTCAGGGCTTCTCCTGGCTCTGCACTCAGGAATTACTCCTGGCAGTGCGCAGAGGAGCATGTTGGATGCCAGGGATCGAACCCGGGTCAGCGGTGTGCAAGACCAATGCCCTCCCTACTGTACTGTCGCTCCAGCCCCTTCTGACACTTCTCTTGGTTTTTCATTTCCGCTGTCATGCTTTTCAAAGCTGGGTGTTTTTTTTTTTTTTTTTTCTTTCTGTCCTCAGCTGCTCCTTGTTAAAACATAATATTCTTCTGGTTTCCTGGTTACACTCTGTTTCGAGACTGCGAGGAGACTCACGATATGCCGTGTCTGTGAACTCTGTTTCCACGTGGCTGTCTGGGCTTCTGGTTGCTGGAAGCTTCTCTCCTGAGTCCAGGGACTTCCTGCCTGCCTGCTTATGCCTGAGCGCTGGCGCCAGGAGCCCGCGGCGATCTGACTGGATCTCCTGGCCGCTGGTGGGTAAGTGGACTTGAGGATGGGAGAGACTCGAGCATGTGGCTGGTGGGATCTCCCTAAGGACTAAGGCAGTCTCGCCTGGCCGCTAAGGTGCTGGGCCACAAGACATCCCGGGAGCTGAGTGGGAAAGTGGCCCCATCGGAAGGGCAAAGCAGGACTGTCTCACATCCATTTAATTTTTACACGTCTCGCCCCACAGCTGGCCTCGCGGAGGCTGGGGCTCCTGGAATCTCCCCTCTGACGGCCGCTGTGTGCCCTCTTGGCATCCTTCTTAGGCTTTTGATGGGGTTTGGGGGCTGTGCCCAGCTCTGCTCAGGGCTCACCAGACACAGCAGGAGTTCACCCCACCAGGGGCAGAGAAAGCTGGTTCTCCAAGCAGAAGTCAGAGAAATTTTCTGGTCACCCACTAAGCTAAACTGGACTTTTACTTATTTATGTTGTTTTGCTTTTCGGCCACACCTGGCAGTGTTCAGGACTTCCTCTTGGCTCTGCATTCAGAGAATCACTCCTGGTGGGACCATATGGGAGGTTGGGGATCAGACCTGAGTCAGTTGCGTCAGTTGTGTAGGAGGCAAGTACCCTGCCTGCTGCATGACGCTCTAGCCCTTACCTGGGCTTAGGGATGACACAATCTCAGCCTCACGGTAAGGTCATGATATGGGTGTGCACGCCATCTGTATTTGGAAACCAGGGGCCCACCCACAGCCTTGCCACCCAGCCTGGCGGGGACCAGCGGTCTGCCATCCTCCGGGAGAGCAGAGAAAGAAAATATTTGTGTTTTTTTGTTTGTTTGTTTTTGGGGGCCACACCCATTAGCAGTGCTCGGGGCTTACTGCTGGCAGGCTCAGCCGACCATATGTGGGGCCGGGAACGGAACCCTGGTTAGACACGTGCAAAACAAGTGCCCTGCCGGCTGGATTCCCGGGGCGGTCCAGGAAACTTCTGAATAGCCTCACACGAGTTGCGTGCGGGTGCGGGTATGGAGGCAGCTCCGGGGCTTCTGGGCACGGCTGGTCTGGGAGTTTGAGAAGCGCGGGGTGGGTGAAGCTGTCTTGGCTGTGAGCCTTGAGAGTGATGCCTGTACTGTACCCCCTGGCCTCTGCCCGGCTGGGTGTTCCTGACTGTTGCCCGCACCGGTTGGCGGAAGGACCACAGGCACAGGGGACGATCGTACAGCGGGCGGGCCTTAGCCTTGCAGGGGGCCCGTCGGGCTTCCATCTCCGGCATCCCATATGGTCCCTGGAGCAGTGCTCCAGGCTTACTGCCGGCAGGCTCAGACGACCATATGTGAGGCCGGGAACGGCCCCTGAGTGCAGAGCCAGGAGTAGCCCCCTGAGCATCGCCCAAAACAAAACAATCAATAAACAAAAGAAAGCGCTTCCCTCCGGAGAGCGCTGGCAAAGTCTTGCGGGACCAGCGAAAGCCAGGCTGGCCTCGTGCCCGCTGCCTTCCGAGGTGGCGGGCGCCCCTTTGCGCGCCCAGCAGGCGCCGATGTGGAGTACCAGGTCCACGCTGTAGTGAAAGGGCCGGCGGTCAGCAGCCCCAGCACGCGCCCGCATCTCGGGGCTCTCCGCCCGGCGCCCGCACAGGCCACCCCGCTGGTCCCTCGCCCACCTCGCTGGGCCGCCGCGCGGGCAAGGTCGGGCGGCCAGCGGGGGGCGCCAGCGGCCACCTCGGCCCCGCTCCGCCCGCCCCGCCCGTCCCGCCCGTCTGCCGCGGCGCGGACACTCGGACGGCGGCGGCGGGTGAGGCGCGGCGGCGGCGGGCGGTGGGCGCGGCGGGAGCCCGAGCGGCCGGGCGGGCGGTGGGCGCGGCGGGCCCCGGAGCGGCCGGCGGGAGGCGGCAGGTGAGTGCGGCTGGAGCCGGCGCAGCGGGGCTGGAGCGCGCCGCGGGGCGGGGTCCCGGGATGAGCAGCGCCGCCCGCTGGGCCCCACCGGACCCCGCGACCCGAGGTGTCTGCGGCGGGTGTGTGTACGTGGAGGGCGGGGTGTGTATGTGACCCGCGGGTGAGTGTGACGGGAGAGGCCCGGGCGCCCGGCGCTGGGGCGTAGGCTGCGACGCCTCGGACCTTTGCTCCCGCCTGGTCCCGCCGAGCCGGCCCGGCTGAGGCTCGGCCCGAGCACGGGATGGGACGGTGCTGTCGGCCCTGGCTGGGGGCCTGGGCTGGGGGAACGGCCCGGTTGGGCTGGTTCCCACCTGGACGGTGTGTGTGTGTCTGTGTGTGTCTGTGTCTGGTGTGTGCGTGTGTGCACTCTAGACTGGATCACGTGTGTATACCCCCTACTCTGGATTGTGTGTGTGTGTGTGATATGCAAGTGTGTATACCGTAGACTGTGTGTGGCTCTGTGTGTGTGCACTTGTGCATGCCCTCTAGACTGGATCACGTGTGTGTCTGTCTGTGTTGTGTGTGCGTGTGTGTGCATGTGTGCACTCTAAACTGGATCACGTGTGTGTATACCCCCTACTCTGGATAGTGTGTGTGTGTGCACACACCATATGCATGTATACCCTAGCCGTGTTTGGTGGTGCACTAGAGGTACAGGTACCCTATGTTGTGTGTGTGAACAATGCGCGTGTGTATACCCTAGACTGTGTGTGCGGCTGTGTGTGTGTGTACTCACGCATGCACTCTAGACTGATCACGTGTATGTGTGTGTATGTGTGAGAAGGGTGTGTGCATGGCCAGAGCCTCTCTTGGGCCTCTCGGTCCAGAGGGTGCAGATGGAGCAGGAGTGAGGCGTGTACCCAGAGCCTGCCTCCCGGGAGCCCAACGTTCACCACTCAGGAGGCTGTGAGCAGGCACAGCAGTTAGGTGGGGTCGAGGGTGGAGTGTTCCTCTGTGCCTTGTGGGGTTACTCCTGTCCCTCCTTCTAAGGCCACGAATGTGACCTCAGAGCCAATGCTGGCCCCTGATCACTGTGGAGCTTTGCCCATGAGGAACACAGGTGCCCAGGAGGGGCTGCTGCCAGCAGATCTGCTCTGCTTGCCCAAGCCCCCATCCCTGGCCAGAGTGAAGCTCAGCAATGGGAGTGAGGCAGAGCAAGGCTCACCCCCCCGGCCGAGGCCCGGGAGAGGGTTCTGCATGAGTCATCTGAGAGTGGCACTCCTGCTCTGTGGGCCTGGGCACCATACACCCGCTCCTCAGCGCGTACACGCTCTCTCCTCAGTGCGTGCACGCTCTCTCCTCAGCCGCACGCTCTCTCCTCAGCGTGTGTACATGCTCTCTCCTCAGCACATACACGCTCTTTCCTCAGCGCACATACACGCTCTCCTCTCAGCGCGCACAAGCACTCTTCTCAGCACGCATACACACTCTTTCCTCAGCGCCTACACGTTCTCTCCTCAGCGCGTGCACACACGTTCTCCTCAGCATGCGCACACATTTTCTCCTCAGCGTGTGTACACGCTCCCCTTAGAGCGTGTACACACTCTTTCCTCAGAGCGTAAACGCTCTCTTCAGCGTGTGTACACGGTCTTTCCTCAGCGCACATACCGTTCTTTCCTCAGTGTGATACACGCTCCCACGCAGCCTCCCCTCAGCTACGCTATTTCCTCAGCGCTACATGCTCTCTCCTCAGCGCATAAGCTGTCTCTTCAGCGGCGCATACATGTTCTTTCCTCAGCGCACACAAGCTCTCTCCTCAGCACATACGCTCTTTCTCCTCAGCACGTACATGCTCTCTTCTCAGCGTGCATACACGCTCTCTCCTCAGCTCGTACAAGCTCTCTCCATGCCCTTGTTCTGTCCAGAGTCCAGGGTGCTTATCTGAGGCCACTGGTGGAGGCAGAGGTGGAGCCTGCAGGGCCCTCTCCAGGGGGCCCTCTGCCCTCTGAGGCCAGGCACATGGCCCTTGACCATTGGACCCTTTGACGGAGAGTGTTGCTGTTTAGAAAGGTCTCCAGGTCTCCAGGTCTTTGAAAATAGACCTGGAACTGGCAGGTGGCTGGTGGTGCCCAGGCAGGGAACTCTCTGCCCTTCAAAGCCCACTGGTCGATGGGGAGACTGAGGGAGCCCAGACCCATCTGTGGAGAGAGATGCCCAGCGCAGTACCCGGCAGTGTGTGGTGGACAGAGGGATCTGATGGACAGAGACGGTCTCCCTTGACATGACTTTGGGAAAACTTGTGGAGAAAACATGTTCTTATTTTTTCTTGTTTTTGTTTGTTTGCTTTTGTTTTGGGGGACCACACCAGGAGTTACTCCTGGCTCTGCCCTCAGGGATCACACCTGGCGATGCTCAGGGAACCATTTGGAATGCTGGGGATAGAACCTGGGTCCACCACATGCAAGTCAAGCTTCCTCTCCGCTGCCCTATCTCTCTGGCCCCTGTTCAATTTTTTATGCTACCTCTACCGTAAGAAGGAAGGAACGCGAACTTTCCTTCCTTTGTCAGGGTTGGGGAGGTGGCTCAGTGCTAAGTGGTATTGCTTATACCTTACCTGTGTGAGGCTCTGGGTTCCATCCCTGCCACTGCAAAATACGAAAAAAGAAGCAAAACTTGATTCTTTCTCTGTTGTGAAACATTTTAAAAGTTTCTCATGAGCTGTGAAATTGGGCTTGCAGGTAAGGGTGTTCATGCAGTTTATTAATTATTATATTTTGGGTTACTGGTTTTGGCATATTGTATGCATCCGACAGCTTGCTAGGCTCTGCCATGCGGGCGGTATACTCTTAGTAGTTTGCTGGGTTAAGCATTGTCGGGAGTAATGAGAATGCTATTCGGGTCTCCCAGAGAGGAATCGAAAGAGCTCTGCTTGGAATATCACACCTCTCTCCAGTGAGAGAAGGAATCCGGAGTTCCGACCTCCGTCACACTTCCAGAGTCAGGGACACTGTCTCGTTTGCCAAGGCATCAAAAAATCAGATGGGCTGGACATGTAATGCGATTTGGATACGACCGCTGGACTAGAGTTGTTACCGACTGGATCCCACGGGATGTCAAAAGATCACGTGGCCGCCCACCTACAAGATGGTCAGACTTCTTCGTCAAGACCCTGAACGAGCAGTTTGAGGCTCTTCGTATTCCTGAAGCAACCAGATGCCATTGGGCTACACTGGCATGTGATAGGGTCAAATGGAAATATTACTGGCACCCGCTCGAGCAAATCAATGAATAATGGGATGTCAAGTGATCAAGTGATCGGGGCCGGAGCGATAGCCCAGCGGGTAGGGCGTTTGCCTTGCATGCGGCCGGCCCATGCCAGCCCAGGTTCGATCCCCGGCATCCCATATGGTCCCCCGAGCACCGCCAGGAGTGATTCCTGAGTGCAGAGCCAGGAGAAACCCCTGAGCATTGCCGGTGTGACCCAAAAAGCTAAAAAAAAAAAGATCAAGTGATCAAGTGATATTTTGGGATTTTGGGTTTGGGGCCACCCCAGCTGTGCTCAGACTTACTCCTGATTCTATACTCATGGGTCACTCACTGGTTCAGGGCACCACATGGGGTTCTGGGGATTGACTGGCTTGGCAACATGCAAAGCAAACCCCCTAACCTCTGTACTACTGTCTGTTCCCAATGCAGATTAATAGGGCGCTCAGGTGGCAAGTGGCAGGATTGTGAGGTATTTCAGCAAAAGTTCCCCATCAACCTTAACTGAGGGCCCCACAGTACAGGTGGGAGACCCCATTACTGGTCAGCAGCAGAGCATTGGTGGGCAGCGCTGCTCACTCCGAGTGTCTGCCTTGCGCCATCTCTGGCTCCTCCCTTTCTGGTGGACAGCTGATAAGGACACCCTGGCAGGTACCCAGGAATGAAGATTGAGGGGCCCCCCATTTGGGAGGGCCGAAGGTTGGGGTGCTGGGTCTTCCCATTTGGCAACCAAAGTGTTTTCTTCAGGCTGCTGTGGCTGGTCCTAGGTTGGATTTGGGGGTAGGGGCTCAGCTGAGGAGTGGGCAACTCCACATCCTCCCACTGGGGAGGTTCATCCCCAGTTTCCTCTTTCACACCCCTAAACTGGGTGGGCCTCTCAAGGCCCCCGCTCTGTTTCTCCCTCACTGCCCTTCTGCCAACCTTCCCTCCAAAGCAGCCTTGATCTCAGCGATCTTCTTGGAGACTTTCTGTGCTGGGTCTTGTCAGAAAGGCATATGTGTGAGGGCCCCATGTTGGCACCAGAAATTAAAAGCCGGGGTGGTGGGTGCAGAGAGATAGCACCAGAGACTAGGTGCAAGCTTGCGGGTGTAAAGCCCAAGGTCTACCCCGAGTACCGTGGGGCTTCCTGAGAACCTCTGGGAGCAACCCCTGAACCCTGAATAGCCCCTGAGCATCTCTGGGTGTGTCTCAACTCCAAACTCCGGAAGGAAGGAAGGAAGGAAGGAAGGAAGGAAGGAAGGAAGGAAGGAAGGAAGGAAGGAAGGAAGGAAGGAAGGAAGGAAGGAAGGAAGGAAGGAAGGAAGGAAGGAAGGAAGGAAGGAAGGAAGGAAGGAAGGAAGGAAGGAAGGAGAAGAGAGAGCTTGGTCCCATGGTGGGCGGGACCTCGGGGTCCTTCCGCCTTGGCACTGGTGGTCTGTGCCAACACCAGGCCTGGGAACCTTGGCGTCAACCAGCTCTGCTTTCTGGACAGTGTCGGGGCCAGAGGGAAGAGGAAGGACAGGCACGCTGTCCCCCTTCCCAGCCCTGTGCCCCTTAGCTCAGATAAAGGGGGCTAAATGGGGCCCCACAGATGGGTGGCTAGCCCGAACAGGGGTGGGAGCTGGCAGCAGACCTGTGCCAGCCGGGTGTGCCCACAGGCTGCTTCTTCTGTAAATGAGGAGCCGAGAGGCCACAGTGTGTGCGGAGCATGTTCAAGTCCTGCAGCCGAGGCTGTGCTGCGCCCGCTTTGACCAGGGCACAAGGATACGGACTCGGCAGGGAGCGGGGAGGCCTGGGCCAGCATTTCCTGCCTGTGCGACTGTGGGCGGAGCTCTTCCCCCCCACTCTGAGCTCCGGCTTCTCCTCTGTGATGTGGAGAGCCACTTATCTCCGAGGCCAGGGTGCAGTTCCAGATAAAAGGGCCAGACCCGGGATGGTCCAAGGCAGCCTGTGAAACCAGGCCAGGAAAACGGAGCAAGGGCACCCCAGGGTGAGCTGTGCTGAGTAGGGTGCTGGGATCTGGTCATGCATGGCTTTATTATTAAATGGCAGCGTGGCCACTTATGTGGGGCTGGAGAATTTGGCGGGAATGGGGGCCCCTGTGTAAGCAGCCTTCTCTCACATACTAAAGAAAACCAGAGGCTGGAGCGATAGATTGGACAGCAGGTGGGGCGCCTGCCATGCACTGGGGCTGATCTGGCTTCAACCAGGGGACCCCATACGGTTCCCCCAAGGGTCTCCAGGAGTGATCCCTGAGTACAGAGACAGGAGTAATCCCTGAGCACCACTAAGTGTGCCCAAATACCAAAAAGAAAAAGAAGAAAACAAAAGAAAGGAAGAAAACATATAAGCATATGTTAAAAAATTAGGAAAGTTGAGGCCGGAGCGATCGCCCAGTGAGTAGGGCGTTTGCCTTGCACGCGGCCGGCCTGTGCCAGCCTGGGTTCAATTCCCGCATCCCATATGGTCCCCCGAGCGCCGCCAGGAGTAATTCCTGAGTGCAGAGCCAGGAGTAGCCCCTGAGCATCGCCGGGTGTGACCAAAAAAAAAAAAAAAAATAATTAGGAAAGCTGGCAAAAATGTATAGGAGAGTTCTTTCCACTTTTTGGTAATTCTCTTAAAATTTTGACGTTATTTTAAAATAATGTTTTCAAAACTAATGGTTTTCATTCTTGGCAAACAGTAGCTGGCACCCAGCAAAGGCTCTTACTGTTGCTTTCGTTATCATTAGGAGGGCCAAGTGTATGTTATCTCATTGTTCCAGAAACCCTTGGTTATTGCTCCTCTTTGCAGATGTCACTGTTGAAGCCCAGAGAGGTTAAGTGACTTGCTCAGGGCCACACAGAAATGGGCCCTGGGCCCTGGAGAGACGCCTGCTTAGCATTTAGGTTGGGTTCATTCCAAACATCTGAAAACCATGAGCTTTTCCAGAAACTCGATTTCTAGTTTTCTTTGCTGACTCAGAGGCCTGCAGCACTGGCCACATTCCTGAGTGGGGGCAGCTTCTCTGCTGGGGCTGGCCTCCAGGCTGCTGGGTCCTGCCCACTGCCAGCCTCACCGTGGACGCTGCTGTAGTTCCCCTCGTCTGGCCTCTCTCCTCCGTCCTGTGTGGCCTCCATCTGGAGACTCCCGTTTTTCTGTCCCCTGGTGCCTTCTTTCATCTGAGGTACAGCCTTTGTACCTCCCAGGCTCCCTAAACTAGAGCCCTGATAAGGCTGGAGGGAGGAGGTGAGGTTAGAGGGAAAGTGGGGTGCAGGGGAAGGGGAGGGCTGGGGTCTAGAGGGAAAAGGTGCGATTTATGGGCTGGGGGCTGGAGGTGGAGTTCAGAGGGCAGAGGGTGCCGGGATGGGTAGGTCTTGGCACTGCGGGGTTTGGGGAGGAAGAGCTTAAAACTGGGGCTTGAGCCTGCTCCTGAGTCCTGCTGCATATCTGGGGTCCCCCTCAATCCCATCTGCGACCCTGAACAATAGCCCCAGCTGTTTGGATGCGCTTCACAAGGGTTTGTTAATCGTCCCCTTGAGGGGGTGCTGGAGGTGCTCCCAGAGGAACCTCAGTCTGGGTTTGGTGAGTGGGTGCTGGAGGCGGGTGCTCAGCCCTCCTGACCTTTAGTTCTTCATCTTAGGGGCAGAGGGTGAATCCACATGGGGAGCGGCACTCATGAACCCCTCGGTGCCCGTGTCCCCCCCCCCGGCTGGCATGGCTGGCATCGGGCCGTGAGCAAGTACTGGCAATGGGCCTGCCTGTTGGGGCGGGGCGGGCCTTTGGAGGTGTGCCAGATCCGGCGTCTACACAACGGGGAGATGGGCTCCATGAAGGAGGTCTAGGAGCTCAGCCTGCTGATGGCAGTGTCTGCCAGCAGGGGAAACTGAGGCCTGGCTCCGAGCTGCCAGGAGGGAGGAGAAGCACGTCAGCTGATCGACAGCGTTTAATCTCAGCTCCAGAAAACCTGATGCATTGTGGTCAGTGGGAAGGCAGAAGCATAAGCAATGAAGCGAGGGCCTCACGCTGTACTCCCACGTGGGCTTCTGTCTTTGACACGTGGCAGGAAATGCATGGAGCTGCCCAGCGCCCCTTTGTCCTCTAAGGGAAGTTCGGTGTGTCCAGTGTCTGCCCCCACCCCTGGCATAGTGACCTGTTGAGGCTCTCACGCAGACAGCGGTGGGGGCGACTCGGGAGTCAGGGCTGACTGTCTCCGGCCCCCGCTCGCCTGCTCCTTCACTCGAGGTTGTTTCTCTGGGGCAGGCTAAGACACGTCCTTGCTCCTTTGTGGTGCCCGCAGACTGGACGCCGCGTGTCTGGGGGTGCCCAGAGCTGCCTGCCACCCAGTAAACTGTGGTTAGAGGTGAGAGGGGAGGACACCCATGAGAGTTTGGTGGAGGAGAGGGCGTGTCCGCAGAGCCCTGAAGAGGGGCCTGAGGTGCTGGGGTGAGGCAGCCTTAGGCTGGGTGCAGGGGTGCCTGGGTGTGTCCAGCTCTTCCGCTGTCCCTCCCTGCCTGCAGATCCATATCCACAGGGAGGGTTGGAAAAGGCCCTTTGCTGTGAGACCCAAGTGGCAGAGCCCAGAGCCCTCACAGGGACAGCGCCTTGTCTCAGGCCACGCTCACAGGAGTCCAATGTGAGCCCGCCCCGCTGACTGGGCCCTAAGTGGCCGCTTTTCACCCTCGCCCCGTCCACTCCCACACGGCCCCGCCAGCCTCCTATCACTTCATCTGGCAAGTTTGAAGCTGCCTCCAGATAAGGACTGGAAGGAAGGGAGGGCAGTGGTGTTCGTGCCACACACAGAACTTGGCGTGCTTCTGAGAGCAGCGTCCGTGTGTCCACACTGCTCTGGGACACGCCCCCACAGGAGCCCTTTAGTGCCTGGACTCAGCATCTGAGCGAGGTATGCATCACCGCTGGTCCTTTCTCCCTCCCTCCCTCCCTTCCTTCCTTCCCTCCCCTCCTCCCTCCTTTCCTTCCCCCTCCTTCCCCCCTCCCTCTCCCTCTGCTCCCTCCTTCCTTCCTTCCCCCTTTCCTCCCTCCCTTCCTTCCCTTCCCTCTTTCCTTCCTTTTTCCCTCCCTCCCTCCCCTTCCTTCCCCAGAGTGCTCATGGATTACTTCTGGCAGTGCTGGACACTGAACCGGGATCAGCAGCATGCAAGACAAGCACTGTAACCTCTGTACTATCTCTCTGGCCCTTGGAGATTTTTTTTTGTTGTTCAGTCACAACCTAGTGATGGTTTGAGCAGAGGATGACACCTGACTCAGTACTGGGGTGTCATTATCAGTGGTGCTTGGGGATCCATGTAGTGTCAGGGATTGGACCCCACTTCCTGCATGCAGAGCACGAGCTGCCTGAGGTCCTGTTTCCCTGCCCAGGATGCTTGGTCTAAGTCGCTGTTAGTGGGGGGTGTGGCGGCAGAGACCCACCCCAGCAATGCTCAGGACTTTCTCCTGCTCTGCACTCAGGAATCACTCCTGGAGGTGCTCGGGGACTATATAGGGTGCTGGGCATCGAAACTGGCTTGGCTGCGTGCACGGCAAGCGCCCTGCCTGCTGTACTATTGCTCTGTCCTGATCTAAGTGAGTTCTGATGTTTTCCCACTCAGGAGCACCTTGGGTTCAGGGCTGTGCTGGGAGTCTGGAGCCTGGCTGCTTGAGGCTGGCAGTCCCCGCTGTCCCTAGGAGGGCAGCTCTGAGCCTGCTGTGGTGCAGGAGGCAGCCCTGTTTCCCCTTCTCGCTCTCTCCCTGCCCTAGACTGTTCTCATCCACGGGCTTGAGTTACAGGACAGTGTTAGTGAGAACTGCTACGGACAGCACGAGGAACACAAATATGAAACTAAGGCTGCCAAATTCCGTCCCCGAGTGATCCAGCTGAGACTTGGATGCTGTCCTTCCAGATTTTCTTCCCCGTGAAAAAACAACGGATGTGCCTCTGTGGCAGTAAATGGAAGTGGGTGCCCCCCGCCCCACACACCCCAAAAGCCCATGTGCTCTCTGGCAACTGGGTGACCCCTTCCCTGGGGTCTGTCCGGGGGGGAGTACACTTCCTCTCTGCCCCTGCCCAGTCACACTGGCTGGGTGTGGGGCGCACAGGCACTCGGGCGGGCCCCTCTGTCAAGGTTTGCGAAGGAAGTCGGGACTTAGGGTTGGCAGGGCGGCTGCTTCCACATCTGCTCCATGAGGTTCCCCGCTGTTGCTCAATGCACCGTGACCCCAGCTGTCCCTTCCCTCCTCCAGTGCCCAGTGGTCCAGGCCTGGCCCAGACCTGAGCTCCTGCAGCCCGTCCCACTGAGCGCGCACACACACGCTGCGGGGCCCTGGCACTGCCCTGGCGCCCGCACAAGCAGTAGCTCTTTCCGTGTCTACTGGGGCAGTGGTGGCAAAGCTCAGTGTGGTAGTGAAGATGCTGCTTCCTCAGGACGCGTGTGTGTTGGACAGGCTCTGCAGCTCACCCAGAGTCACCCCAGGCCTGCTGCGATGGGGTCTGAGCCCCAAAGCCCCATGGGCTCTGACTGCTGCCCAGTTGCATGACCTCAGGCCGCCCCTTCTCTGGAAGCCTGATTCTTGCCCGGTGACAAAGTAGCTCCATCTGCTCCCCGGGGACTCCGGCTCTGTCTGGGCTGGCAGCTGGGAACAGAAGCAGGCGGGGGTGGGGGGCCTGGAGCAAGTGGATGCTGGGAATGTCCCCATCTCGCCCAGTAGGAAGATCTGCAGGGGAGGGGAGTGACCACGCCACAGGCCCGGCCTGCGTCAGGGCCTTCCTCTCTGTGAGAATCACACTGGGCTTTAGCCGGAGTATTGAAACTGGCCAGGAGGAGTGTGTGTGTGTGTGTGTGTGTGTGTGTGTGTTTGGGGGAGGCAATTGTGAGCCAGTGAGGTGCCCAGAAGGGGGACTCGTGACCTGCTGCCCAAAGTGGGCCCAGGGTCTCCACCGAGTTCTCTGGAGCATCGGGTATCGGGGTGTGGATCCCCGATGGAAGTGCTGCTGTCGAGGTGGTCTCCTGGGCTGCTCGGGGCACTGGTGGCTGGGGTGCCGGAGTGAGGCCCCAGGCCCTGGTCTAGGCTGCAGGGCCACTCCCACGGTGGCTGTGGTCGCCTGAGCAGGAGGCTTCTGTGCTCTCCGCTGCAGGGACTGTTCAGGTTGTCTGGGTGTCCCGCAGCTTGGTGGCTGGGAGCCAGGCAGCCTGTGACCACGGAGTCTGGCATGCATGAGATTGCTGGAATGTTTGATCACCTCGGCAGGATACAAGAGAACACCAGAGAGGTTCCTGCAGCCCGTGCTCCAACTTGCCAGCTTTCTGCCCTTCAAAGCGCATAAATAGATGCCCTGGAAATGAAATTCACTGTCTCTTTGGGGTGTGTGTGTGTGTGTGTGTGTGTGTGTGTGTGTGTGTGTGTTTTGGGGTCCCACTCAGCTATGCTCAGGGGTTACTCCTGGCTCTGCATGCAGGAATTACTCCTGGCAGTGCTCTGGGGACCCTATGGGATGCCAGGGATCAAACCCTAGTTGGTTGCGTGCAGGGCAAACACTCGACCGGCTGTATTATTGCTCCAGCTCTGACTGGACTGCTTTGTCAGTCCTAGGCTGATTCCTCAGTCATATCCCCAGAGTGCGGGATCCCTACAGGAACAAGGAGAAGATCCAGGAGTGGAAACAGGGTTGCAGCGTGTTCTTCCTGGAGAGGCCGGTGGCTTGGGGCTCAAAGGATGTCATCTCGGAGGCTTCAGAGAGGGCTTCCTGGAGGAGGGAGCACTGGTCATTGTCCTCAGTCAAGGCTTGTGGGAAATGAGAATGGAAAGGGAGTTGATTCACAAGAGGGGTCCAGAGGAGGAGTGAGACCCTGAGCCCGGAAGCCCATCTTGAGCCCTTGTGGGAGGGCAGGCTTGCAGGAGTTTCTCGGCCCACTGTGGCTGCCACCTTGCACTCATCTGTGCCTCGGCCAGTGGCCGGAGGAGGATGGGGAGGGTGTGACTTGACTGTGGGCTGGGCGAGTTCTCTCTGGGTGCTGATTGCAAATGCTTGAGTTGCCAGCGTGATTGCTTCGGTCCCACTCAGGGTTCCTCTGGGGAGAGCGCCTGACCTTGGGGTGGTGAGGGCAGGAGATGAGATGACTACAGAGAGGTAGTGGACACCCCCTGCCCCTTTTCCAAAGATGCTAGTGGCTGTGGGTTTGCCGCGGGCCAAGCTCGGTGCGGCGTTGTTGGTGCCTGCCTGGCTGTTCACGGCCCTGCCCTCTGGCTTTTCCAGCCTATCCAATGGTTCATAGCCTTCCCCTTGGGTAGCCACATCCTCCTCCGCCTGGGACACAGACCTTGAACCCTTCCCAGTGGGCCCCGAGCCTTCCCTAGGGGGTGGGTTCTCTGTACCCTGAGCTGTGGACCCGTGTCCCCACCGTGGAGGCCCCTCCTGGTTTTCTGTGCAATGGCCTCGGTGACCCGCTCAGTGCTGACTGCAAGTCCCATTTGTGGGCTGAGTGGCCCAGAGAGACCCTGATGCCAGGGGAGAAGGGTTGTGCCGAGAGGTGGGACCGGTCTGGCAGCAGGCTGTGGAGGTGGGTAGGGGTGGAGGAGGGGCACTGGATTCATTCATATGAAGCCAGAAGCTGGCCTCAGTCTGGGGAGTCCCCAGAGTTGGGGATTTGGGGGGGCACTGCTGAGGAGGGCGAAGGGGCAGCCTGTGCCCAGGGAAGTGCTGCCTAATCCCCGGAGTTCCTGGTCCCTGCTTTGCCATCCCCGCAGCACAGCTCTATTAGGGGAAAGATAGAGCTTGGACCCAGTGTGCTCAGAGGCTCTCAGGACCCCCCAGGGGCTAGCCCCCCGACCTGTTGTCTGAGCTTCTGATTCCTGCTTCCAAGCCCACCCGAGCCTGCTGCCCCATCTCTGAGCACTCTGCCTTCCAACAGGGAAACTGAGGCCTGGCCCAGTAACTGGGTGGGGTCCTGCCCTATGGCACACAGGAGGGATTGGGCTGGGTTCATATTTGGGAATTGGAGCCCTCACACGGGCAGCTGGAAATGGAGATACAGAGCTTGGCTGACAATCCCGCCCCCAACCCCGCACTGCCTGGTGGGGGAAACTGAGACTCAGGGGTGTGTTTGAGGGGCTCCGTGCCAGGCTACGCCTGTCTCTAATTGCTCATTAAGGATGCATTTGCTCCCTGCTTCTCCCAGGCACTCTTCTAATGGGCCCTTTTGGTGCTTGCTTTATTTTCACTTAAAAAAAATTGTTCCGCTTAAAACATCCAATTTCCATGAAGTCATCGGAGCCAGGGTATGGCATGACACCTCCCTGCTGTTGGAGGGGGTCCCAGCGGGAGGGGCCAGGGCTGCGCCTGCTCTCTGCACTGCCCGCCTGCCTGTCCGCCCAGCAGGAAGTGGTGGCGCCTGCTGTGTGCTCAGCAGGTAGCCCCCGAGGGGCCCCCACACTTGTGGGAGCCCCGGATGGGGCCCAGGAGGGCTAGCTGAGGGTCGGCACCCCAGACCTGCTCATTCCCTGACCCTGCAGCCAAGGGCCCTGGAGGAGAGCCAGGTAAAGCAGGGTGTGGACAGCGCCACTGGGCCTGTGGGTTGGGGGTGAGGCGCGGCCCCCCCATGCCAGCACACTTGACCCAGGAATGGGTCTGGGCTGGGGGCAGGGAAGCTGCAGGGCCCTCGGGGCAGCCCAGCCGGCAGGTGGGGCGGCTTCTGGACCCAGGACCAGACTGGCGAGAAGGTGCAGCTGCTACTGGGTGGGGCCTTGGGCTCCTTCCTTCCGGGACCCCTGGCCGCCTGCCTCTCCTGTCCCGTCCCTAATTCTGTTTACAGCTGCGCCTCTCTATCCTGATGCAAGGGCAGATTAGTGAGGGCAGAGCAGCGCAACTTACTTGGTTAGACCAGGAGATAGCACAGGGCTAGACGCAGTGCCCATAACCGCAGGCTCCGGGGCGCCTGACGGCAGGGGATCCCCACCCCGTGCTCCCCGAGCAGCAAGTCCTCAGGCTCTCTCATGGGGTGACTGACTTGGTTGGCCAAATGTCACTGGGAGGTTCCCCCGCATTACTGCTGCCCCCCAAACGATCAAACAAACAAACAAGGAATGGGTCATCCCTCCCTTCCTCCCTGGATTGAAGTCCATCATCTGAAAGGAGCCTTCTGGATCCTTCCACGGCTTTATCCAAACACTTATACCCAGAAACAGGTAGAGCAGCTGGCTCCTGACCAGGGGTCCGGATGGGGAGATGGGGCTTCCTGCTCCCCACGAGCCTGGGGTTGGGGGGCGGGAGAGGGCAGGGGCTGGGCTCTGGGCAGGACTTCTGCCCCCCGGCAGTGATGGAGCCCCCCTTCTGCCCCCAGACAGTGACTGAGCCCCCCACTTCTGCCCCCAGGCAGTGATGGAGCTCCCCTTCTGCCCCCTGGCAGTGATGGAGCCCCCTTCTGCCCCCAGGCAGTGATGGAGCCCCCACTTCTGCCCCCAGGCAGTGATGGAGCCCCCTACTTCTGCCCCAGGCAGTGACAGTGCCCTGGGGCTGGCCCGCTCTTCCCGGTGACTGGAGGGCCGAGGAGAGCTGCTCTTCTCAGACTGGGGCTGCCCTTTGGTGTTTCCGTTTGTGTGGGGGCAACATGTTAAAATTGTGTGAAGACTTTGTCTTTTATTGTCTTAAACTGTGTGAAGTTGTTGATGTGAATGGGGAAATAATACTGTGTGATTTCTATTTTTCTCATTCACTCCATCTTCCCTGTATTGTGTGCTTGGAACGGACCATTAACAAAACCAAAATTTCCCCAAAGGGAAAAATAAGGTCTAAACAGGACATTGAATCTGTGGTCATTGAATCTGTTTGTCTGAGCCATTCAGGAAGATTCTGAAGCGAAAGGCAAGTTGACTGGAGGAAGTGCAGCTGGGCGGGGGTGGGGACAGGGCTGGGGTGCGAGCACCCTTCCTCTCCGACCAGCCTGGGCTCCACCTCGGGGGGTGGGGGACGCCCCCATCCCCACCCGGCTCCCTGGCCTGTCCTGTGGCTCTCAGGTGGGAACGGTGTGACTGTCACGGGTTGCATCTGAGTGGCATGAAAGGTTCGTGACTGTAGGGTGGAGTTGAGAGGGCAACGGGGCTGCTTTGCGGGAAGTGGGTATGGGAATGAGTCTCCTCGCAGCCCTGAGAATGGCACTTAAGCCCCCCCAACCCCAGGAGCCGTGGGCAGGTAGGGGCTCTGGGCAGGCCCAGGGTGCTTCTCGTGGGAGGCTAAGGCTTAAATTGATGGAGCTTTGGGCATATGCAGCCCTTTATAGTTGGTCACTGTTGGCCAAACCCCTTCATTGTTTGTGGGCTGGTAGGTTCTAGGAGCAGACCCTGGGGTGCAGAGGGGTGGTCCTGCTGTGTCCTGGCAGTGCGTGCATCTGAGTGTGCAGAGGCTGGGGTATGTTGGGGCGCAGGCTGGACAGGGGCTCTGGGAGGGGCCTCACAGCAGAGCTGAGGACTCAGCTCCCCGTTGGGAACCCCAACCATGTCTGGACCCCTCTATGCAGACACAGTGGGGTGGCAGGTGATTGGGGCATTTGAATTCTCTCTCTCTGTCTGTCTGTCTGTCTGTCTCTCTCTCCTCTCTCCCTCCTCCCTCCCTCCCTCCCTCCCTCTCTCCCGCCACACACCCTACTGTGCAGTGCTCATCTCTATCTCTGTCTCTCTTCCTCTATCCCTGTCTCTCTCTCCCTCTCTCTTCTCTTTCTCTCCTTCCCTCCCTTCCCCCCTCCCTCCACCACATCCTACTGTGAAGTGCTCAGGGCTGACTTCTGACTCTGCACTCAGGGATTACTCCTGGCAGGGTTTGAAGGGACCCTATTGGGGGGGCGGGGCGGGACATTTGAACCGGAATGGGCCACATACAAGGCAAACGCCTTTACCCTGTCCAGTCTCTCTGGCTGTCAGGTTTTCATGCCTTGCCCTCCACCTTTGGCAGGGGGCACGCAGAGGTGGCCCTCAGCTATCCCTCCCTCACCTGTGCTGGTGCCAGGGGGCAGACACAGTGCGTCAGAGCAGTTGGCACTGCATAGTCCAGGCACTGCCCGAGGGCTGGGGAAAGCCCCCACGCGGGAGCAGGAAGAGGAGGTGCACTGATGGAGGCGCCCCTGGGGGGGGGCCACCTTTAAAAGACTGGGGTGCCAAGAGCTGAGGGTTAGCTGAGCCCATGAGCGAGACCATCCAGGTGCAGTCTTCTGGGTGGAGGTCAGCGGGCCAGAGAGGCCAGTGTGGGGGCCTGGTGCCAACCTGCCCACTGAGGCAGTGAGGGGTTGCGTCTGTGAGATGGGTTGCTCAGGGTCCCAGCGTGGCAGGTGTTCAAGGCCTCTAGAGGGGGCACACGCGGTCCCCGGCCCTGCAGCCCCTCTCCAGCAGGAGCTTGGGCTGTAGGTTGCATGTTCGGGAGTTCCTCCGCCTGGGGCATGAAGTGGCCATTTCTGAGTGGAGGGACCTAGAGGTGAGATGGAGCCTCCTGAGGGGCCACAGGGGTCTTCTGTGACCCTCCCGCCTCCCAGCCTGCAGGAGCTCCTCAGGGCTCCTGATGCCTGCAGCCCTGAGGCCAATCACACTCCATTCCTCAGTTTCCCCACCCGTCAAGCAGCCGAGCTGGGGCATTCTGGGAGAGGGAAATGCACAAAGGGGCAGGGCAGGCTCTTGGGACCTGCCCCGGAGGCCTGGAGCTTCCCAGCAGCTTCTGCAGCTGGGGGTGGGGACCTGCCTGCCTCCAGCCCCTCTCTGAATGCATTTGAAGTCTGCACTTACCCATCTATGGAGGGTGGCATGGTGCCCCCCGGCAGCCATGGGCATCTGGCTGGACCTGCTGCAGCCCACGAGCTCCCCAGCGCCCACATCCTGCCTGGGGTTGCCAGCGCCTGGTGAGACCTGCCGGGCCGGACCCACCTTCCGCCCCACGTGCCCCTTTACTCTGTAGGAGAGACGAGACGCTGGGCGGGCTTGGGGTGGAGAGCTATGGGAGGGACGTGACCAGGGCAGGTCCCTTCTTCGTCCACCTCCGAACAGGACAGGCCTGTTCTCAGGGCTCCTGAGAACCAGCACTGAGCTGTGCTGGGCGGCCGGCTGGGCCTGGCACACTGACGGGGGTGAGCTGACTCAGGCCCGGGGAAGAGGCTTGAGGGGTCCCTCCTGCTCCTCACCTTGAGGACTTGTGAGTCTGTCCTGTGTGATGGCAGCTTTGAGTCCCTCCTCCTGGTTTCTCTGACCCCTCCTGTCTCCCGGCCAGCACAGGGAACCCCCACACCTGCCTGCAGTCAGAGGGAGACTCACCCCTGTGGTCTCCTCTCCAGGACCTTTGGTGGCGGTGGTGGGGGGCGCTCCTGGCTCTGAGTCCTTCACTGGGCAGCCCCTTCCTCTTGCCTCAGCAGGGAGCCGGGAAAGGGTTCACCCGCCTCTCACCCCCTTTAAGCCTCTGTCTTTCCTCGTCCCCAGTAACCAGAGGAGGGCTGGACTGGTAGAGGGAGGGAGAAGTGGATGCTCATAGCTCCTGTCCTCAGGGATGGGCCTCTGTTCCGGCCGCTTCAGACTCTGCCTGTTCTGAGCTGGGATGAGGGGTGTTGGGCAGGCTTGATTTGGGGGAAGCGTGAGGCACTGCCTCCCCTCTCTCGGGACCCCATATGTAGGACTAGGCCTCTGTGCCCTATGGTCCAGGTCCCTAGGGGGCTCAGGCTTACCAGCTCAGGACAGCTGAAGGGCCTCTGGTTCCCGTGTCAGGGACCAGGCAGAGGCGGGATCCTGGGCTAGTGGCTCTCTGCATAGATGGGAATGTGGCTCTCCTGTGTAGTATGGCAGGACATGCCCTCCTGCGGGGCTGACCCTCCAGGGCTGTGTCCCCATGCCCACTGAGGGACAGGAAGCCCTTTGCAGTGGGCTGGAGGCCTTGATCTAAGGGAGGGCTTGTGCTTTATGAACCAGACTCTGCAACCACAGCTCCAGTCGCCGGGATGGTTAAAGGAATCTAGTGCCAGGCAGGCCCGGGAGTCTGCTGTTTCCCAGGTCTTCAAGCGTGGCCCCCAGGCCTGCCAATGTCAAGGGGATACTGACTGCCCTGGTGAGTTCTGAGGTCCTGGTGTGAACCTGTGCCAGCCAGCGCTGTGGGAAGCCCTGGGTGCGGGGTGCCATGACCAGTCCATTCTGCAAGGGGCTGCCAAGCTCAGAGAGGGCGGGTCTCCCGCCTCCTGAGTGGGGGAGTGGGTTTGGGGGGTCGCATCTCTGTCTTGCTCCCGCTGCTCTTCTTCCACGTCTCACCTGGCCCGCCTCACTCTCTCCTCTTTTTGTGGTCAGTGGAGTGGCTAGCGCCTGTCCCATGAATTAGCATAGCAAGGATGGCCTTGTCCACATCTTGTGCTCGGATTCATAAGGACATTTCCAATAGCTATGGGATCCTTCCCAGGACAGGCCAAAGCAGGGGACACTTTCGTCTCTGTTCCTCAGTGTAAAGTCTCATCTGAGGGGCAGGTGACCTGCCAGACTCCCAGCCGGGTGGGGCCTGTTTGCCTTGGTCTGAAGGGTGAGTGTCCTCAAGGCGCCGGACACTGTGGCTCCTTGGAGCTGGCACAGTGGGACCAGCAGGGCCTGAGGCAGTGTGATGTGTCCAGATAGGGCCAGGTCAGCAGCTCTGTGCGGCCAGGGGGGGGGCAGGCACCGGAAGCCAAGACAAGCAGCCTTCCTGGAGGAGGTGACCCCTAAGCCTGGCTCCGAAGGGTGGGCAGGAGTTGGGTTGTGGGATGGGGGGCAGGCATGGTTTTAGGCTGCTATGGCCTGGAGAAACAGGGTGGGGCTTGTTTGGGGAACTGAAGCCAGGCCGGACACAATCCTGGGGAGCGCCGTGGGTCCTGGAGAAGGTTTGACCAAGGGGTGAGCAGGAGGGGGTTCAGCCTTCTTTGGGGATGCATCCAGGTACAGGGAGCTGGGATAGAACATCCAAGGTCCCCCACTTTGGGTTGGGGGGACATGGGGTATTTGAACTCAGCCTCCATCATGGTGACTTCCTCCGTGTGGCCTGGCTTGGAAATAGGGTGTGTGGCAGGGGACGGAGAGGGGGACAGGGAAGGGGGTTCGGTGCCAGGGGTGGCTTGTGGTGGGGCTCCTGAGCCCTCTCCTGTGTGGGTGAGAGGAACTCAGCTGGGTGGAGGGTGCGGGGCTAGTGAGGGAGGACACCTCTGGGCTCGGGGCTTGGGGGGAAGCAGCCCCCTCCCCATTCTTGGAAATCTCGGGGGACAGACTGGGGTCTTGGGAGCTTGGCTTAAGGCTGAGCACTCTGGTGGCTGGTGGTGGGGGAACCTCTGGCACAGGCAGTGGCTCAGGAGGCCCAGACTGATGTCTTACTGGGACATGGTGCCCAGTCTGCCCACTGAGTTCTGGGCAGGGTGCCTCCCCACTCTGGCAGTCTTTGCTACTAGATGCCTTTGCTGCTCCTGTTGCTGTCAGGCTTGGGGAGGGCCAGAGGCAAGCCTAGACTCCAGGCCCTGATATTCTGCCCCTGCACAGTTTCCATATGCAGCTGGGGAAACTGAGGCAGGAGGTCAGGGCGGTGACAGCTTTTCCTGAATCTCCTGCACAGGGCTTCCCTGGTCTGTGTGCCCAGCTCTGTACTATGCTCTCTGCCCTCTACCGCGCTCTCGGCCTCTCTTGCTTCCCAAGAGTCAGGGTGGGGGGAATAGATCTGCTCATCAGCCTGTGCGGACCAGCCTGCTGTGAGGCCTCCTGGCAGAGGAGCTCTGAGCAGGCAGGACAGCCGAGAGCTGCACACACAGAGCCCGGGAGCAGAGGGCTGCCGGGTGCTGCCGCCGCAAATTCCCACAGGTTGGGAAAGGCTTGATTTATTTTTCAATTTTATTTTGTATTGAAGGCCTGCGATTTATAGTTATTGACAGTTGAGTTTTGTATATTGATAATGCTCCATATTACTTGTATAACATTTCATATCATATTGCAATACCAGTCGCACTTCCAGTGTCAACTTCCCTTCACCACTGTTCGTGTGACCCCCAAGCCCCACCCCATTTCCGCCTGTTAGCTTGACAGACACATTACGCTTCAGTGGTTGCAGCTTAGATCTTATTTATGATGATTCTCTACTTTTTTTGGAGAAGGAGCAGGGCAGTGGAGGAGACATGTTGACTGTGCTCAGGACTTACTTCGGGCTCTGCATGCTGGACTTGCTCCTGACTCAGGGGCCCATATGGGGTGTCTAGGACCAAGCTGGGTGGGCTGTGTGCAAGGCAAAAAGTGTTACCCCCTCTACTCTCTCTGGCTCGGTGATTATTCTGAATTTTTGTATTCTGGAGTTTTGTTTGTTCTTCAGTGCATGGCCCCTCTACCAGGGTGAGTTACAGCCGTCAATCCCCTGGAGGGAGAGACTCCCCGCTCCAGCCTGCCCGCAACGAATCCTCAAAGACCTGGTGCAGTCCTTTTGACAAGTGAGGAAACGAAGCAGAGAGTGAACGGCTTTCACAAGGTTGTGCACGTATGTGCCATGGGCTCGAGGTTCTTCTCTCTTCCCTTTTGTTGATGGGCGTTGGTTACCTTGTATCATGCGCTTACTTGTATATGTGCATGCAAGCAGTTGCACACACAGAGAACACACACACACACAGTAAGCCTGAAGCATGGATGTGTGTGTGCACATGAGCCTCACACACACATAAGCCTGTCAGTATCTTTAGTTTGCCCTGGGTGTTTGTGTGTGTTTTGTGTGTGTGTGTGTTTATTTTCAGTTTACTTGTTTGAATAGCCACTTTTTGGTGTGTGATGCTGAGGATCAAACCTAGGATTTCATCAGACAAGGCCTGTGCTTTATGGCCAGGCCACTTCCCTCAGCCGCTTGTCGCAATATGACGCTCCAGAGCTGGGTGTGGTTCAGGTATAGGGACACACCTGATGTGTCTGGAGACACAGGTCACTTGCTGACCCCGCCCACAGTCTATGCCATAAGCCTATTCCCTGATTCTCAAAGTCCCTCCTTACTATTTATAATTTGGCGGACACCATATCCATTAGTGCTCAGGGGTTACTCCTGGCTGTGCTCAGGGTCATTCCTGGTGGTGTTTTTGGGACCCTTTGCTGGGTGGCTGGCTGTATGTAAGGCCAGAGTTCTAATCTCTGTCTATCTCTCTGACCACTTAATTTTTTAATGGGTTTTGGGTGTTGGCCCATCACTTCTGCTTTATTTATTTATTTATTTGTTTGTTTGTTTGTTTATCTATCTGTTTATTTATTTATTTATTGGGAGGGTCACGCCCGACGATGCTCAGGGGTTTCTTCTGGCTCTGCACTCAGGAATTACTTCCCTGGCGGTGCTCAGGGGACCATATGGGATGCTGGGGATCGAACCTGGGCAGGCATGGCCGACCTCATACAAGGCAAACGCCTTACCCGCTGGGCTATCGCTCCGCCCCAACTACTGTTAATTTTTATTTCTTTATTTGTTTTTAGTCCCTGGCAGTGCTCAGGGGTTACTCTGGCTCTGCACTCAGGAATTACTCCTGGTGGTGCTTGGGGAACAGTATGGGATATCACTGATCGAACCCAGGCTGGCTGCTTGCAAGGCAAACACTCTACTGACTGTATCA
>JAJIBD010009993.1:0-27784 GCA_021461705.1 Cryptotis parvus | reverse complement strand
CTTTCTTTTTTTTTATTTTTTATTTTTTATTTTTTTTAAGTATTTTTTTATACCACCGTGAGATATACAAATAAAAAAGATATACAATTAAAAAGTTCATGTTTGGGTTTTGGTCATACAGTGTTTCAGCACCCGTCCCTCCACCAGTGCCCATCTCCATACAAATAAAAAGATATACAATTAAAAAGTTCATGTTTGGGTTTTGGTCATACAGTGTTTCAGCACCTGTCCCTCCACCAGTGCCCATCTCCCACCAACAACATCCCCGTTCCCTCCCCCTTCCCCCAGCCCACCTCCATGGCAGGTTCTTTATTTCTTTCCCTTTCTCTCTCTTTCTCTTTTCCTTCCCCTCCATACTATGGATTACAGAACATACATTAAAAGGTTGTCATGTGAATCCTTTTGCCTCTATTTAATGTTCAGTTCTACGTTGGCATTAGTACCCTCGACTATTATTAGCACCCTGTTCCATTTTCTGTCTTACATAAACTCTGACTCCCACACGTTTGTGATAATTTCCACCTTTGACAAGACCTCCTGATATATGTTTCACTTGACCTTGGATATTGGTATCATAATATGTACATATATATTTATGTTATGCAAATAAATGCAGTCATTCTGTATCTGTCTCTCTCCTTCTGGCTAATTTCGCTCAACATAATCTTCTCCATGTCCATCCATTTATAGGCAAATTTTATAACTTCATTTTTTCCTAACAGCTGCATAGTATTCCATTGTGTAGATGTACCAAAGCTTCTTTATCCAGTCATCGATTTTCGGGCACTCTGGTTGCTTCCAGATTCTGGCTATTGTGAATAATGCTGCTATGAACATAAAAGTAGGGATGGTGTTTCCGCTGCGTGGTTTTTGGTTTCCCAGAGTAGATTCCCAGGAGTGGTATGGCTGGGTCAAATGGGAGTTCAAGTTCTAGTCTTTGGAGGAAAGTCCATATTCAAACATACAAATTTAATCCAACAGGTGGAAGTCTTAGATGATATTTGAACTTCCTTGACCTGCTATTCCACTTGGTTTTTATTTGAATAGCCTCAGTTTGCACTAACTTCTTGGCAATACTCAAACCCAAAGACTGGTTTTTGTTCTAGATTTGCCCTAAACCACATAAGCAAGTGAATAATCTCTCAATATTTAATGAGTATTTGCTTTCACAAATTAGTGAACATTATTTTCTTCCTCCTATTCAGCGAACTATAAATTTTTACCTTCAGCTTCCAGGAAACAAAATTTTAGGATCATAAATTCTATTTCTTATAAAACTTCCTGGTACATCCTTGTAATAGTAATAATCTTACTATTACTTGTAAGAATATTCCATTACTTGTAAGACTTCAGGTGGAATCTTATAGAAACTTATTTATATCATTAATGTATAAAGGCCATAAATTTCTCCACTGAAGGCTTGGTCTATCAGACAATCCTACATATTCCAGTTTCACTATGAAGAAAGGTGTATATATCAGGACACGTTGTCTATTGGTCTCCATTTCCTATCCTCTATAATATTTCCATGAAATTCACTTTAAGATTTTATTTGAAGGTTAATGAAAACCTTAATTAGTTCCTTGATGTGTTTCAGATAAGTTTATATACAAACTTTTATTTTTTTTGTATGCATTCACACATAATTTCAATTTATTTAGGAAAATTGATGAACTCAGATAATCTCTCACCCTGTTCATTCCATTCTAGGCTATGGGTCCCGATGTGGGGTTCGTCAGTCGATCTTCTCGGTCCTATTTTGGCATTAAAATCACCAACTATGATCTTGTAGAAGGTGTGATCTTTTTTATAGAACTCCTCCAGTTCCATGTAGAATTTCTCAATTTCATCTCCTTTGTATGTGGATGTTGGTGCATAGACAATGAAGATAGAAATTGCTGGCAGTGAGCCACATCTCTTCAAGTGTAATCATTATATCCAGTTTGTTAGGTATTCAAATGAATCAATGTTGATGGCCATGTTCGTGTTGACAAGGACACCAATGCCACCGGCGCCTCTTTCATTGCATGTTCCAAGGACCAATTCTTCTCTGGTGTCAAATACAGCATGATGCGACTGACGCCTCCTCGTCTCAGTCAGACCAATGATGTCGTACTTGATCTTTTGCGCTTGCACCATCAGATCCTCAATATATGCTTCTGATGCCAGTGTACGTGCATTGAAAGTACAGACAGTCATTTTAGTCCTTCTTCATTTTGGCAGCCTAGAATGGCAATGAAATTTTATCAGGCACTGCTTGTTCACCTTTCTTACTGCTGCCGTATTAAGGGCTCTTTCAGGGTCAGGAAAATAAACATTTTTGTTACTGGTTTTGGCATATCGAACATGCATCGGACAACTTGCTAGGCTCTGCCATGCGGGCACTATACTCTCATTACTTTGTGAGGCTCTCTCAGAGGGGGTGGTAGAATATTCACAGCAATTTGGAGGTAAATCATGCAGCCGCACAGTGGCTATTTGCAACAGGGAAAGCTGGCTTCTGCTCTGCCGGGTGTATCTGTGTCTCTGGCTCAAGCATTCCTAGGCTTGAAATACTCTCCTCTGAAGGACGGGTCTCTACAGGGTGGGTCCTTGTTGGCTGGGTTTCTGACAAGCCAGGCAGGAGACTGGATTAATCTGTTGGGTGGAGATCTTATGAACTGCAGAGTGTGGATGGTGAAGATCACTGCCAGCAAGGTGTGGGGGGTTTCTCTGGGCTCTTCCGAGGCTCCATAGGGATTGTGGGCTCGGGTTGGAAGTTGCTCTCCTGGTCCATGGAATGCAGGGGCTTCAACGGGGAAAGCTGGTTTCTGATCTGTGTCTGTGGTTCAAGCATTCCTGGGCTTGAAATACTCTCCTCTGAAGTGCGGGTCTCTGCAGGGTGGGTCCTTTCAGGCTGGGTTTCTAACAAGCCAGGCTGGAGACTGGATTAATCTGTTGGGTGGAAAGAATCGTGTTGAGTGAAATTAGTCAGAAGGAAAGAGGGAGTCATAGAATGACTGCATTTATTTGCATGACATAAATATACCAAGTGATCTTACCAAAAGTGGAAATTACCACAAGCACGTGGGAGTCAGAGGTTGGGTGAGATAGAGAAGGGAACATGTGTGAATAAATGTCAAAAAGGTCTGATACGAACATAGAACTGAATATTAAATACAGTCAAAAAATGCAAATGATGGCTCTAAGTGTAGGTAGTACAACCCACAATGTATAGGAGAAGAAAGAGAGAGAGGGAGAGAGAGAGGAGATAAAGAACCTGCCATTTAGGCAGGACGTGGGAGGGGGGGAGGGAATTGGGGACATGGGTGGTGGGTGATGGGCACTGGTGGAGGGCGGGGTGATGGAACACTGTGTGACCGAAACCTCTAAACGTGAAAAACGTTGTAATTGTATATCTCACGGTGGTATAATAAAATGTTTATAAAAAAAAAACAAAACAAAAAAAAAAAATCTGTTGGGTGGAGATCTTACGAGCTGCAGAGTGTGAATGGTGAAGATCGCTGCCAGCAAGGTGTGGGGTTTTCTCTGGGCTCTTCCGAGACCATTCATGGGAACTCACAGTTCCAGAAGGCTGAAGCAAAACGTTGGACATGGGAATCTCCTGGTGTACAGTTCCACTATGAAATTGACCACATCATCTTCAATCGACAGTTTTGTCTGACTGATATTGCTGTCGTCCCAAAATTCCAAACAGGATTGGACCACCGTCTCCTTCCTGCAAAATTCTATTTCCCACAACGAGGAGAAAAGGCTGCAAAGAGAACTCCCAGTAGGACCACCAACTAGGAACTCTTTGGCACCATTGCAGCAACAAGGGAAAATACCACCATTGATGACATTGATGAAGAATACAACCAACTGGTTCAGCACCTCCATGATTGTGCAAAGAATGCCGAGAGAGAGAAAGACACAAAAGGACGCCTGTCTTCAGAAACTCTCGAGCTCATTTGCCAACGTGGCAAGGCGCGAGCATCAGGAGACCAAATGCTAACGTCCAAGCTTGCTAAACGGTGCAGAGAAGCGATAAAAGAAGACCTCAAAGACAGAAGAGCAGAAATACTAGAAGATGCAGCAGAAGCTGGGAAAAGCATTTGCACCGCCCGCCTGTCCTTTGCCAACTATAAGACCAAGATGACTGCCCTCCCACGCCCTGATGGATCTATCACATCTTCCAGAAAGGCAATGGAGAAGATTATCTATGACTTCTACTCAAATCTCTTTGCTAGCCACATCCACCTGCCCACATAGCAAATTCCACAGGATGGATATGTCATTCCCAACATTCTCCCTTCTCAAATCCAACATGCCATCTCGTCAGTAAAGAAGGGAACAGCACGAGGCCCAGACAAAGTCAGAACCGAACACCTGAAGAATCTGTCGTCGGTACTCATCAATACACTAGCTCAGCTCTTCACACGCTACCTGTCCAAATGCAAGGTGCCCTCCCAATGGAAAACGAGCAGGACAGTTCTACTGTTCAAGAAGGGAGACATTCACGACATCTGCAACTATCGCCCATCTGCCTGTTGGTCTGTCATCTACAAGCTGTTTACATGAGTCATCCTGAACAGGATTGGCAGAACACTACATGAAGGACAACCATGCGAGCAAGCTGGATTCCGAAAAGGATTCAGCACAATCGACCATATCCACATAGTAACCAAGATTATTGAGGTTTGTAGGGAGTACAAGATGCCGCTCTGTCTCAAGTTCATTGATTTACAGAAAGCCTTTGATTCTGTGGAGACTGAAGCAATCATCGAAGCCCTAGCCAAACAGCATGTTCAAACCCAATACATCAAGATCCTTCATGAGCTCTATTACAGATTCACCACAAGGATCTCACCATTCTACAAAGAAGTGATCATTGATGTCAAAGGAGGGGTTCGACAGGGTGATAGCATTTCACCAAAACTGTTTAGCGCCACCCTTGAGAACATCATGCGAAAATTAGAATGGGAAGGAATGGGAGTGAAGATAGATGGTCTACTTCTAAGATAGTTGCCGAACTACACTACCTCCGCTTCAATGATGACATTGTTCTAATATCACCAAACATTAGCCAAGCGGCACAAATGCTGGCTGACTTTGACCGAGAAAGTGGAAAGATAGGTCTACAGCTGAATCTGAAGAAAACTATGTTCATGAAAAATGAACTAGTTACTGAGGCCCCATTCACTCTTAATGGAACAGACATCTCTGAATGCAGCAGTTATGTGTACCTAGGTTGAGAAGTCAACATGATGAACGACCTAAAACCTGAGCTCCGCAGGAGGAAGAGAGCAGCATGGAATGCCTTCAAAGGCATTGAAGAAATAGCAAAAAAGAAAAAGAACCTCCAGCTCCAGGCACATCTCTTCGACTCCACCGTTCTCCCTGCACTAACATACACCTCAGAGACCTGGGCCCTACGAAAGCAGGATGAGAATGCTATTCGGGTCTCCCCAGAGAGGAATCGAAAGAGCTATGCTTGAATATCACACCTCACTCAAGTGAGAGAAGGAATCTGGAGTTCTGACCTCTGTCGCTATTCCAGAATCAGGGACGCTGTCTCTTTTGCCAAGGCATCGAAAATCAGATGGGCTGGACATGCAATGCGATTTGGAGACAACCACTGGACTAGAGCCATTACCGACTGGATCTCACAGGATGTCAACAGATCACGTGGCCGCCCACCTACAATATGGTCAGACTTCCTTGTAAAGACCCTGAAGGAGCGGTTTGAGGCTCTTCATATTCCTGAAGCAAACCAGATGCCATTGGGCTACATTGGCACGTGATAGGGTCAAATGGAAATGTTACTGGTGCCCACTCGAGCAAATTGATGAATAATGGGATTCAAGTGACCAAGTGAACAAGGAAAATTAACGACCACCTCCAATCTCATTACTGAAGAAAGAATAGTTGGAGGAGAATAAATGTGTTTTTAAGCAGAAAAATTTAAAAATCCCAAATGCTAAGAAAGAAAATTACATAATGTCTCTATCTCAAAATCAAATAGGGCCCATGTCTGCATCTGTTGATATCGCAATATTTTACAAGATTCAAGAAAATACATCTGTTTAGTATATTGGTTCATCAAAAAATTAAAAACCTGGCATATTTATTTTCTTGGATCTTGTCAAATACTGTGACACCAACAGATGTAGGTATGGGCCTCATTTGGTATATTGGTCCATAAAAAATTAAAAACCAGTGGGACCTCCCTCCCTTCCAGCTCCAGCAAAGGTCTCCCTCCGCCCCTATCAGGTTTGTGACCTCTGTACCTCCTGCAGACACACCTAGCCCCAGTGAAAATGTTCAGGAATATTCACAGGGGACCATGTCCCAAAATTCAAAACCTTGAGGGTGCTAATGGATCAGTGTGAACTGCTTAGAATCTATCTCACATGAGATACAGTGATCATACGTCCCTAAATTCCTGGCCACCCACACCAAACTCTGCAAACAACCCAGACACATACTAACTGTACTATTTAACCACCCAAGAACACACAATTGCAATCTACAATTGTCATAATCGGAAAACAGCACAGAATTCTATCAAGATCATTGAGGGAAGTCACTAGCCCAGATGAGCCAATAATGAGCTATACAACTTGTCTGATAATGAATTTTGGAAGGAATTGTTAAACATGCATATGGAACTCAAGAAACAATGGAACACAAAATCAAGAAAATACAAGAGGACATGAGAGGAACTGAGAAAAATTGCAGACCAAAATTCAAGCAGAAATGACAGATATTAAAATGTGGTACTTGAAATGAAAAACACTGGAAGGCCTCCATAGCAGAGTAAAGACTGCTGAAGAAAGAATTAGTTATCTCCAAGACGGGGTCCAAAGATTCTCTAGACAACAGCAGAATATAGTAAAAAGATTCACAATTAATCAAGAGAAAACAAGAGATATTTGGGATACAGCCAAAATGAATAACATAAGTATGATTGGGATCCCAGAAAGGCAAGAATAAAACCCTGAAGAAAGGGGAGCTGTCATAGCCATCATTGCTGAGAAGTTCCCAGAACTAAAGAACGTTGCTCCCAGATTCAGGACGCCAAAGGGTACTAACTAAAAGAAAACCAAATAAGAACACCCCAAGACACATCCTAATTAGATAGACAAAAACTATAGACAGAGATAAAATACTGAGAGTAGCAAGATCAAAGAAGGGAAATCACATACAAAGGAGCTTCCCTAAGATTTACACAGACTTCTCAGATGAAACACTCCGAGCCCAAAAACAATGGTGGGACAATGTCAAAAGACTCAATGAACTGAAGGCTGCACCAAGAATTCTTTACCCAGCTAGACTCACATTCAAATAAAGGAATGATACACAATTTTATGGATAAGCAAAAATGCAGGTATTTCATAGACTTAAAAAGAGGACTGAAGGGTCTAAAGGAAAATAAGACAAAACCCAAAAAGCACAACAATTTTAAACAGAAAGATGGCACAAAATCCTATTACAATAATCTCTCTCAATGTCAATGGTCTAAATGCACCAAATAAGAGACATGGAGTGGCAAAACAGAATAAAAAACTGAATCCAAAATTCTGCTGCTAGGAGAAACACATCTGAATAATCAGAGCAAACACAGACTCAAAGTCAAAGGCTGGAAGACAATTGTCCATGCAAATAACTCCTCCAAATAGGCGGGTGTGGCCATATTGGTATCTTATAAAAAAAGACTTCAGGCTGAAAAAAGTTAGAAGGGAGAGTGAAGGTCATTTCTTAATAATTAAAAGATGTGTACCAGGAAGAAATTACACTACTAAATATATATGCACCCAACAAGGGGCCAGCAAAATTCTTAAAACAACTGCTAATAGATTTCAAAGATACTGACAGTAACACAATAGTAGTTAGAATTTTCAACACTGCTTTATCAACTCTTGATAAATTAACAAGACTGAAACTCACCAAAGAAATACTGGCCCTGAAGGAAGAAATGGAAGAAAGAGTGCTGGTTGATATATACAAGGCTTTACTTTCCAAAAAAAAAAGCTGATAATACATTTTTCTCCAGTGCATATAGAACATTCTCCAAGAGGGACCACATGCTGAGCCACAGAGCATACTTCAATAAAATTTAAAAAAAATACAAAGTGCGTCTATTTTTTCAGACCTCGATGCACTGAAAATGGAAATTAACCACACACAGAAAAAGAGAGTCAAACACCTGGAAACTGAACAGCTCACTGCTGAACAATCAGTTGATCAAAGAAGAAATCAAAGGAGAAATCCAAAGATTCCTGGAAGCAAATGAAAATGAAGAAACCAACTATCAGCACTTGTGGTACACAGCAAAAGCAGTGTTAAGAGGATTGTTTATAGCTCTGCAAGCATTCATTAGGAAAGAAGAAAGGGCCCACATAAATAACCTGACTTCACAGCTCAAAATATTAGAAAAAGACCAACAAAAGGAGCCCAACCCAGGGAGAAGGAAGGAAATCATAAAACTTAGAGGGGAAATCAATGAGATGAAAATCCAAAAAACAATCCAAAAGATTATTGAAACCAAGAGTTGGTTCTTTGAAAATATAAACAAGATCAACAAACCTCTTGCAAGACTTATAAGGACAGAAAAAGAGAGAACCCAAATAAATAAAATCAGAAATGAAAAGGAGGAACATCACAACAGAAACCACAGAAATCCAAAAGGTATTCAGAGATTACTTTGAGAGTCTGTATCCACGAAATATGAGAATCTCAAAGAATAGGATAAATTCCTGAAGTCCTATAACCAACCAAGGCTGAAAAAAAGACCTGCAATACCTGACTAAGCCTATCACCATCAAGAAAATTGAAACAGCAATTAAAAGTCTACCCAAGCACAAAAGTCCAGGTCCAGATGGATTCACTAGTGAATTCTTCCAAACCTTTAAGAAGGACTTAATGACAGTCCTTTTCAAGCTCTTTCAGTAAATAGAAGAGACAGAAACACTCCCAAACACTCCCAAACAGGCCCTGATACCCAAAACTGTCAGAGACAACACACAAAAAAAGAAAACTTCAGACAAACCTCCTTGATGAACACAGATGCTAAGATCTTCAACAAAATACTCTTGATCACTTGATCACTTGAATCCCGTTATTCATCGATTTGCTCGAGCGGCGCAAGTAGCATTTCCATTGGACCCTATCACGTGCCAATGTAGCCCAATGGCATCTGGTTGATTGAGTAATATGAAGAGCCTCAAACCGTTCCTTCATGGTCTTGACAAGGAAGTCTGATCATCTTGTAGGTGGGTGGCCACGTGATCTTTTGACATCCCGTGGGATTCAGTCAATAATGGCTCTAGTCCAGCGGTTGTCTCCAAATCGCATTACATGTCCAGCCCATCTGATTTTCGATGCCTTGGCAAATGAGACAGCGTCCCTGATTCTGGAATAGCGACAGAGGTCAGAACTCCAAATTCCTTCTCTCACTTGAGTGAGGAGTGATATTCCAAGCATAGCTCTTTCGATTCCTCTCTGGGAGACCCGAATAGCATTCTCCACCCTGCTTTCATAGGGCCCAGGTCTCTGAGACATATGTTAATGCAGGGAGAATGGTGGAGTCAAAGAGATGTGCCTGGAGCCGGAGGTTGCATTCCATGCCACTCTCTTCCTCCTGTGCAGCTCAGGAAAAAAAAACAACAACAACAAAAATACTACACACCGAATCCAAAGACTCATCAAAAAGACTATATATATATATCATGACCAAGTAGGATTCATCCCCAGAATGCAAGTATGGTTCAGCATTTGCAGATCAATCAACATATACAACATATCAATAAAGAAAAAATAAAAACCATATTATCATATCAATAGATGCAGAGAAAGCATTTGAGAAGATCCAAAACCCATTCAGGATTAAAGCCCTCCATAAAGCGGGAATGAATTGAAGGAACCTTTCTCAGTATAGTCAAAGCCATCTACCAAAAGTCCACAGCAAGTATCATATTCAATGGGGAAAAACTGAAAGCCTTCCCCTAAGATTAGTGACAAGACAAGGTTGCCCACTCTCATCTCTTCTATTCAATCTAGTACTGGAAGTACTTTCCATAGCAATCAGAGAAGCAAAGGACATTAAGGGCATCCAAATAGGCAAAGAATAAGTCAAGCTATCACTATTTGCAGATGAAATGATATTATACTTAGAGAACTCTAAACTTTATACCAAAAAGCTCCTGGAAACAATAAATACCTATAGTAGAATGGCAGGGTTCAAATTCAATACCCAAAAGTCAATGGATTTCCTATGTGCAAATAATGGAAGAGAAGAAAGGGATATTAAGAAAATGATTCCATTCACAATTGTGCCACAGAAAAACAAATAACTAGGAATCAGCTTATCGAAGAGTGTAAAGGACCTGTACAAAGAAAACTACAAAACACTACTTAAAGAAATAAAAGGGGACCTGAGGAAATGGAAACACATTCCCTGCTCATGGATTGGAAGAATCAATATTGTCAAAATGGTAATACTCCCTAGAACTTTATACAGATTCACTGCTGTCTCTATAAGGATAGCCATTGCATTCTTCAAAGAAATTGACCAATTTTACTCCTAAAATTTGTATGGAAAAATAGACCCCCACGGATGCCAAAAGCAATCCTTGGGAAAAAAAGTTGGGAGGCATCACCTCTCCCAACTTCAAACGGTACTGACAAAGTGGTATTAATTAAAAGAGCGGAGTATTGGAATAAAAACAGACCTGGCACCCATCCTCAGAACATGATCATTTAATCTTTGATAAAAAATTCAACAGTACAAAATGGAATAAAGTTGAGTATCCTGACACCCATTCTCAAATACATAATTTAATCTTTGATAAAGAAGCAAAATATACAAAATGGAGAAAGGAAAGCCTCTTAAACAAGTGGTGCTGGGAAAACTGGGAGGCTACATTTAGAACAATGAATTTGGACCTCGGTATAACAACATGCACAAATATCAGATAAAGAGATTAAAGATCTCAATTTCAGAACTGAATCCATAAAGTATTTTGAAGAAAATATAGGAAGAACCCTCCACAATATTGAAGCTAAAGGCATCTTCAAAGACAAAACACCACTAAAAAAAATCAATTGGAAACAAAGATAAACATATGGGACTACATGAAACTAAAAAGCTTCTTCATCTCAAAAGAAACAGTGACCAAGATATAAAGACAGTCCACAGAATGGGAAAGAATATTCACCCAGCATCTATCTGATATGGGTTAATCTCCAGGATATATCAGGCACTCTTTGAACTTTACAAGAAGAAAACAGCCAACCCCATCAAAAAGGGGGAGAGGAAATGTACAGAAAATTTGAGAATGAAGAAATTCAAATGGCCAAAAGACATATGAAAAAATGCTGATCATCATTAATCATCTAGAGATGCAAATCAAAACAACAATGAGATATAATCTCACACCACTGAGACTGGCACATATCTAAAACAACAAGGAAAACAAGTGTTGGTGTGGATGTGTGAAGAAAGGGACTCATCCACTATTGGTGGGAATGTCGACTGGTACAGCCTTTTTGGAAAACAATATGGACATTCCTCCAAAGACTCGAAATTGAGCTCCTTTTTGACCCAGCAATACCACTTCTGGGAATATACCCTATAAGACCAAAAACACAGTGGAAATACCATCTACACCTCTATGTCCATAGCAGCACTATTTACAATAGCCAGAATCTGGAAACAACCAGTGTCAGAGAACAGATAACTGGATAAAGAAACTGTGGTACATCTACACAATGGAATACTATCTAGCTGTTAGGAAAATTGAAGTTATAAAATTTGCCTATAAATGGATGGATGTTGGATAACAGATTTAGCATATCTGGGAGCTTTGGTGTTTTGCCCAATCCCAGCTTAATCTACTTAAGCCAAGTTTCATTCTAATGAGACCTCTCTTCTATGTAAACACTCTAGAGGGTGTGGCAGTTACAGAAGTCACCTTGACTGAATAACTTCTTCTCTGCTGACAAGACCCTCCCTGGATTACTTTGGGGTATATAAGGGGACTGACTTGAGGCCCCTTAGCCTTTTGCTCTTTTTTATGAGTAGGACTCCTCTCTTGTGAGATCCTCTCTCTTTGGTGGGAGACTTAGGCTCTTTTGTATGGTCTAAGTTCTGACCAGAACTAGAGTTTTTCATTATATTGAATTGCTGTGGAAGAGCTTTTGTACTATTAAAAGCCTTTTTGGGACTGCGCCGGACTCGTGAATTTTCATCTGTTCCCCGGAGGCCTTGGAGGTAGAAGAGAACTTCTGTCCTGACACTGTCAGGGACTCAGCAGCATCCCCAACAGATGGACATTGAGAGGATCATGCTGAGTGAAATTAGCAACAGGGAAAAGAACAGATATAGAATGACTGCATTTATTTGCAGAATATAAAAAAACATGATACCAATAACCAAGGCCAGACAAAACATGGATCAGGAGGTCTTATCAGTGGGTAGAACCTACTGCAAATGTGTGGAGTCAGAAGTTAGGAAATACAGAGAAAGGGATAGTGTACTAACAAGTATGGTAAATAATAACACGAGCGTAGAACTGAGCATTGAAAGTAGGCAAAAGTATATACACAATAACCTCTAAATGTATATATTGCAATCCACAATGTGTAAAAGAAGTGGGAGAGAGAGAGAGAGCGTGCTCGACAGAGAGAGAGAGAGAGAGAGAGAGAGAGAGAGAAAGAGAGAGAGAGAGATGAAAATTGCCTGCCATAGATGCAGGCTGGGGAGTGGGGAATCAGGGGACATTGGTGGTGGAAAGGGCACTGGGGGAGGGATGAGTGCTGGAACACTGTATTAATGAAACCCAAATATTAATACTTTTGTAACTGTATATCTCATGGAGGTATAATAAAAAAATTTAAAAATTTAAAATCTAAAATAATAATTTATGGTCATGTTTTATTATTCATAGAATTTCAGTTTATTTTTAAAAATGTGGTGCATTTTAAAATGATGGCTTCTAAGTGTACGTAGTGCAACCCACAATGTGTGGGAGAAGGAGGAGAGAGAGAGGGAGAGAGAGAGAGGAGATAAAGAACCTGCCATTTAGGCAGGATGTGGGAGGGGAGGGAATTGGGGACATGGGTGGTGGTTGAGGGGCACTGGTGGAGGGCGGGTGCTGGAACACTGTGTGACCGAAACCCCCAAGCGTGAACAACGTTGTAATTGTATAGCTCACGGTGGTCTAATAAAATGTTAAAAAAAAAGTGGTGCATTTTAGTAAGAGGTAAGACTACATTCATCAGCTATTTTAGGAATGTTAACTGAGGGAAGTAAGATTTGAGGAAAGAAAATGGAGGGAGAAAAGAAACAGGTGATAGAAATTAGAGGAAGAATTGGAAGTTAGGGTTCATTGTAATATCCAAAGAATGAAGCAATCAAATCTTAAACATATATATTTTCAAAGATCCCAATTCCTGTATCTTAAAGGATACATGAAGGTTAATTAACTCTGGGTCATGATTTCAAGATGTTCTTGGACTTACCAGATAGTTTTACTGCCACCTATGAGCTAACAGAGCTTGGAACACAAAGGTGCTAGAAATCACATTTACCCTGACCTTAAAATGTTAGACATATTATAGGATAAACCTTTTCTCTCCTTTTAGCAACTCCCCTAAAATACATAACCTCAGGTTTAAAAGGCAGAAAATTGGATGCTAGTGGAAAAAAGCAGTCCGTGATAGGACTGAGTAGCACACTGATTATAATGGCATCAAAATCAGGCTTGCCAAATTCTTAAAGGCAAAGAAGTGGTGTGTGTTGTTTTCTTTTACATAAAACTCCAGAATCCCTTGATCTATTGAAAAGATTATTACTAAATTAGGATACAAACTGGATTTTTATAGGCATTAAGCGACATATACCACAAAGTGGGATGGCAAAATGGATGGCAATTAGGCTTAAGCAAGCTTTTTTATTGCTCCTGAAGTTGTTTTCTCCCACAACGAGAAAGCTGGAATGTTCCTATCTCAGTATAGCACTAGTAAGATGTTTGCTGACTCTAAAAAATTCTGCACTATTGAATGACAAAATAGCACACGATAAATTATCCAACTAATTCTGGAAGATTACTTGCCTAACCTTCAAGTTTGACTTGAGATAAAATATATAGATAATATAGTTCAACTATTGTTTTTAAGGAATAAAGCAAATGAGGACTGCGGGAAAGGCTGAGGTGCAAAATCCGGGAGCAGGGTCAGGGATCCCCTTCTGTCCTAGGGGATCAGCGATGGATGGAGAAAGATGCAAGAATCCGGCGAAGTTTCAAAATGCTTTACTTAACACAGATTCAGGCATACAAATCAACAATAGGAAAAATCTTGTGCTTAGGATTCCTGGCTAGAACCCAGGCAACGTGTAGGCAAAAATGGCAATGGCGGCGACCACGTGTTAAGACCCTGTAGAGAGGAGACAATGGCAAGGCACCAGCAGAAAGGGGGGAGAGCACCCCAAAAAGAGAGCAAAGAGAGAAAGCAGCCTAATTTCATATCCCTGTAACTCACCCCTCCCATAGGAATGGAAAGTCAACAGGGTCAAATGCCTTCAGGTCATTTCTCCCAGGACCTCACCTAGGCCCTTTGAGATGTTAATGTTGTGTCTTACCTCCCTCTCCACCCCCCAAGATCTTCCTAGGAAATACCTTTGCAGGGTAGAGAGAAGGAGTTTCTGAGATGAGCTGTGTCTCAGGATACAAAGGCATGCATCTGTACCAAAGAATATCTATAGCCAGTTAAATATTTCACCATGCCTTCACAAGAGTCTCCTCTTTATTCCATGGTTGTTCTGTATATTAGCTTTGAGTTATCAGGGAGTCATGCTTGTTTGCTTCGAGGCAAACAGCATTTCTCTCTGGTTTAATTACTTAGAGATACAACGTGGCCAGACAAATATACCGGTAAGATCTAGCTAGTCCCACGATGATTGTGGCAGCATGAGAGAATATTTATACCAGCCAGTATACAATACATGGTCAGATAAACTGCCACATTTAAACTGCCCTCCTATCTACAAAGTGACCTGCAGGAGGCAATTCCAGGCCAGAGCAGAGGCTTTAGGCAGGTGTACTGCATCAGAGGATTTAATTTTTTTAAAACCTATTATGTTCCAAGAACTTTGCTAAATATTTAGCATTAATTTGTTAATTAATTCAAACCTTAAAGCAATTCTATAAGATAAATATCACTATATTAATTTTTATAAATGAGAAACCAAATTCAGAGAAGACTGTCCAATAAAAAATTCATTAAAGTATATCAAATCTGGAATTTTCTTGCAAATTTGTCTTATTTTAAAAAATATAATTTTGGGAGATATGTATCTAAATTCCAAAAAATTGTAAGATTGGTTAATTAAAAAATAGGAAAGAAAAATGCAGACCTAATATAGTAATCATATTAATATTAGATCCATTTTTATAGATATGGACATCAAATATTGGATTTGAACTTTGTCTTTGTGATTCCGAAACCCATATCTTTTCCATTGCATAGGGAATTATTTAATGCTAGGATTTAAAGCTACCAAATCTCGTCCCACATTTTCTTTTAGCAGATGGGTGAGTAAAAGTCAAAAAGTTAAGTGGTATGTTTAAAGGCAAACAAGTTTCTTATTATCTGAGTTTCTTGTATTATCTTGGACTCTTGACAAAGCAATTAGGTCCATTGACCTAGGAATTAAGGTTATCCCTGAAAGAGCTTTCACTAAAGGTTCTGCCATCTTAGTACTGCTGCTGTGCATAATTGTGAGTTCTAAAATGCTTAGTTCCTTTAACTTTGCTTCCATCCTATCCTCCATTAATTGTGTTTTCAACTATCTGTGTATTCATGATAGAAAATGGGAGGAATTCTTTTTTTTTTTTATTTTTACAATTACAAAGATATACAATTAAGAAGTTCATATTTGGGTTTTGGTCATACAGTGTTCAAGCACCCATCCCGCCACCAGTGCCCATCTCCCACCACAAAGCGTCCCCGGTTCCCTCCCCCCCTCCCGATCCCTCCTCCATGGTAGGTTCTTTATTTCTTTCCAATTCTCTCTCTTTCTCTTTTCCTTTCCTTCCAGACTATGGATTACAGAACATACATTAAAGGGTTGTCATGTGTATCTTTTTGCCTCTATTTAATGCTCAGTTCTAGATTGGCATTAGTACCCTCGACAATTGTTAGCACACTGTTCCATTTTCTGTCTTACCTAGCCTCTGACTCCCACATGTTTGTGATAATTTCCACCTTTGACAAGACCTCCTGATATATGTTTCACTTGACCTTGGATATTGGTGTCATAATATGTACATATATATTTATGTTATGCAGATAAAAGCAGTCATTCTGTATCTGTCTCTCTCCTTCTGGCTAATTTCACTCAACATAATTTTCTCCATGTCCATCCATTTATAGGCAAATTTTATAACTTCAATTTTCCTAACAGCTGCATAGTATTCCATTGTGTAAATGTACCAAAGCTTCTTTATCCAGTCATCGATTTTCGGGCACTCTGGTTGCTTCCAGATTCTGGCTATTGTGAATAATGCTGCTATGAACATAAAAGTAGGGATGGTGTTTCTGCTGCGTATTTTTTGTTTCCCAGAGTAGATTCCCAGGAGTGGTATGGCTGGGTCAAATGGGAGTTCAATTTCTAGTCTTTGGTGGAATGTCCATATTGTTTTCCAGAAAGGCTGTACCAGCCGGCATTCCCACCAACAATGGATGAGTATCCTCTTTTCCCCACACCCACGCCAGCACTTGTTGTTCTTGCTCTTTTGAATATGTGCCAGTCTCTGTGGTGTAAAGTGATATCTCATTGTTGTTTTGATTTGCATCTCTCTGATGATTAGTGATGATGAGCATTTTTATATGTTTTTTGGCCATTCAAATTTCTTCATTGCTGAAGTTTCTGTTCATTTCTTCTCCCCATTTTTTTGATGAGGTTGTTTGTTTTCTTCTGTAAAAGTTCTACCAGTGCCTTTATCTGATGGGTATTGGGTGAATATTCTTTCCTATTCTATTCTGTGGACTGCTTTTGTATCTTAGTCACTGTTCCTTTATGAGGTGCAGAAGCTTTTTAGTTTCATGTAGTCCCATATGTTTATCTTTTCTTCTAGTTGCTTTGTTAGTGATGTTTCACCTTTGAAGATGCCTTTAGCTTCAATGTCGTGGAGGGTTTTTTCTATATTTTCTTCAATGTACTTTATGGATTCAAGTCTGATACTGAGATATTTAATCCATTTTGATCTGATTTTTGTGCATGGTGTTAGACACAGGTCCAAATTCATTTTTTACATGTCGCTGCCCAGTTTTCCCAACACCACTTGTTGAAGAGGCTTTCCTTACTCCATTTTAGACTCTTTGCACCTTTATCAAAGATTAAATGATCATGTGATTGAGGTTGGATATCAGGATACTCAACTCTATTCCATAGGTCCACAGGTCTGTTTTTATTCCAATACCATGCTGTTTTCATTACTACTGCCTTGTAGTACAGTTTGAAGTTGGGAAAGGTGATGCCTCCCATCTTCTTTTTCCCAAGGATTGCTTTAGCTATCCTTGGGGGTTTATTGTTCCATACAAATTTCAGGAGTGTTTGGTCAATTTCTTTGAAGAATGTCATGGATATCCTTATAGGGACTGCATTGAATCTGTACAGAGCTCTAGGGAGTATTACCATTTTGACAATGTTGATTCTCCCCATCCATGAGCAGGGAATATGTTTCCATTTCCTTGTGTCCTCTTTTATCTCTTGTAGCAGTGTCTTGTAGTTTTCTTTGTACAGGTCCTTTACACACTTGGTTAAGTAGATTCCTAGGTATTTGATTTTCAGTGGCACAATTGTGAATGGAATCGTTTCCTTAATATCCCTTTCTTCTCTTTCGTTATTTGTATATAGGAAAGCCACTGACTTTTGGGTGTTGATTTTGTATCCTGCCACTCTACTATATGTGTCTATTGTTTCTAGGAGTCTTTTGGTAGAGAGTTTAGGGTTCTCTAGATATAATATCATGTCATCTGCAAATAATGATAGCTTGACTTCTTCCTTGCCTATCTGGATGCCCTTGATGTCCTTTTCTTCTCTGATTGCTCTGGCAAATACTTCCAGTACTAATTTGAATAAAAGAGGTGAGAGTGGGCAACCTTGATTGTCTCTGATCTCAGGGGGAAGGCTTTCAATTTTTCCCCATTGAGAATGATGCTCGCTGTGGGCTTTTGGTAGATGGTTGTAACTATCTTGAGGAAAGTCCCTTCAGTTGAAAATGGGAGGGATTCTTAATAATTCATTTTATTTTATCAAATTCAGCATTTCTCCCCTTTCGTCAGTTTTTACAGTCCTTAAATGTATGTCTTCTGTCTTCACTACCTGCACAAATATGCTCTAAATTTTATTATCTCACTTAGCCCTGTTTTTCCTAATGAATATCTCTATAAAATCCCCAGTTCTATGAGAAATAAACTTCCATTGTTCATAAATTACCTGCTCTGATGTGTACTGTTCCAAGACACCTGAACTGACAAAAATTAAATTCTATTTTATCCATTTTATTATTTTTTACTTTATTTAAACACTGTAATTTACATAGTACAAAGTTTTTCACAATATAGTTATTAGAAAGATTCATCATTCAACACCAATCCTACCACCAACACCAAAAACCCTCAATTCCCACCCCTCCCTCATCCCCAAGCCTGCTCCCCTAGCTGGCACTAATTACACTGATCATTACAGCCCATATATGAGAATGATATTGATAAAGTCATGACTTTTTCTGGGTTGTTATGTATGAACCTGGCTGATTTCTTTTCTTGCATTCACTTTTTGAGTTTCTAGATCATAGTGCATTTCTACTAGTCAACTCCACTACTGCACCATAGACAACTTTTATTTCAAATTTTTCTCAACCTGTGGTTGAGCTTGTCCCTAAGCATACACTGAAAAACCTATCCAGTCTATTGAAAGCATACATTGAAAAATCTATATTCTATATAGCTTGTTGGAGCTAGTTCTCTAAATATAGTCGATGATATATTCTTAGATGAATAGTCAATAGAGATTATTAAATATCAACTGGATCCATTGTGCCATTTGGGCCCACTGTATAAAAAAATTATATATGTGTTCCCACATACTAGACATTGTGGCCACACATATGTGATTGTAAGCTTCATACTTAATTCTATAAAATTAAGAATGGGATACCTGGTATACCAGTGTTGCAGGACACCTGAGAGCCTCTGCACTGGCCTGGATTGCCTCCTGCAGGACACTTTGTAGATAGGAGGGCAGTTTAAATGTGGCAGTTTATCTGACCATGTATTCTATACTGGCTGCTATAAATATTCTCTCACGCTGCCACAATCATCGTGGGACTAGCTAGTTCTTACCGGTATATTTGTCTGGCCACGTTGTATCTCTAAGTAATTAAACCAGAGAGAAATGCTGTTTGCCTCCATGCAAGCAAGCATGGCTCCCCTGATAACTCAAAGCTAATATACAGAACAACCATGGAGTAAAGAGGAGACTCTTGTGAACGCATGGTGAAATATTTAACTGGCTATAGGTATTCTTTGGTACAGATGCATGCCTTTGTATCCTGAGACACAGCTCATCTCAAATCCCTTCTCTCTACCCTGCAAAGGCATTTCCTAGGAAGATCTTGAAGGGGGAGGGGGGGACAATATTAACATCTCAAAGGGCCTAGGTGAGGTCCTGGGAGAAATGACCTGAAGGCATTTGACCCTGATGGCTTCCTATAAAAGTGGGAGGTCTGGGTTGCAGGGATATAAAACTAGGCTGCTTCCTCTCTTTGCTCTCTTTTGGGTGGCTCTCTCCCCTTTCTGCTGGTGCCTTGTCTCTGTCTCTTCTCTACAGGGACTTAACACATGGTGGCCGCCATCTTGGCCTACACGTGGCCAGGGTCGTAGCCAGGACACTAAGTTTGGAGTTTTTTCTATTGTTGATTTGTATGCCTGAACCTGTGTTAAGTTCAAAATGTTCAAAATATTAAGCATTTTGAAACTTCGCCAGATTCTCATGTCTTTCTCCGTCTGCTGGCCACCGATCCTCTGGAACAGAAGGGGATCCCTGACGCTGCTCCCAGATTTTTTGCGGGTGACTCAGTGTTTCCCCTCATGCCAGTATACCAGGCTTCAAGATATTGCAGCCATGATCCACGGGGAGAGCTGGAAGCAGCTCTGCCATGTGTCTGTGTCTCTAGATCATGGCCGAAATCACCCAAAGCCATTTGTGGGCAGGCCCATAGGGCCTTCTGGAGGTGACAGAAGTGGAGTAAGGGGCCCCAGCTCTACGGTGATTTTAGCCGCAGAAACCCTCATACCTGGGCTTGAATTCAACTTCTCTTAGGTGAGGCTCTGATGAGCTGTGGGGTCCGGACCTTGAAAATGACTGTGATTGTGGTTCATGAGGTTTTTCTGGCCTCTGAGTCTCTATTGGGGTGGCAGCCTGGGATCAAATCCCCCTACCCCTCACACCTCATTATCAGCCTAGCATGGAGAGAGCTGGTAGCAGCTCTCACATAATTATTTTTTAAAAGAGAATGACTGACAAAGACAGCATTCTTTTTTTAAAAAAAACATATAAAAATATTGTTAAAAAATCATATACCTGATTATTTTAAAAAATTCTATATATTTTTAATTTTTCCTCATTTTTATTGATGAGCTGTAGTTTATACTATTGAGTGATAGTATTTTTTACAGTGTTTTAGATGAGCAAAAATATTCTCATTTTCCAGATGCTAAAATTTTAAATGACTTTCCAGGGTCTTTTTCACTGCTGACATACAAATTATTACTTAATATCAAGCTTATACACCAAATCTAGTGCTTTCCCCACAACATCATCAGCCAGATATAACTACCAACCTAAGCTCTTATGAATTTTGCCTTTGCTTACAAAAAATCACATTTCTTAGGCCAGATCAAGTTAAAAATACTATAAGGATGGAATAATAGTAGGACACTGCTGTAAATGCAGCAAACCAGTGTTCAATCTCTGGCACCACGTGTTTCCCCAAACATGCCAAAATCATCCATAAGCTTAAAGTCAGGAGGATTCTCTAAACACAGTCAGATATGACTCCTCTCCAAAAAGAAAAAAAAAAGACTATAGAGTGTGAGTTTAATTTGTACACCAGCATAATTCCTAATTAACTAATAAAACTAAGTTTTCTAATAATTTCCAATGACTGGAGAACTTTGAAATACATTCTCAGAGCTGAAACATGACCTTTAATGAGCACATGTTATCTCCTGAATGCTTTTAGGCAGACAATATTTTTATTGCACTTTGTTTAATTTTCTTTTATTCTTTGACACTCCTAGCCTTGTTTCCTCTTGCTCAAGTTTTTTAAAAATTTTCACTCAATTTTTCATGTTTTCCTTTTGTTCAAAACATTTTTTTAAAACTAATCTATTTTCTTAGAAGGAAAAAGAAAGGAAGGAAGGAAGAACAAAAAAGAAAGAAGGAAAGGAAGGAAGAAAGGAAGGAATATTCAAGAAAAACTAAAACTAAAATCTTCATTTTAGCTTACAGATAGGATATTTTTTTATTTTTAAGTATTTTATTATACCACCGTGAGATATACAAATAAAAAGATATAAAATTAAAAAAGTTCATATTTGGGTTTTGGTCATACAGTGTTCCAGCACCCGTCCCTTCACCAGTGCCCATCTCCCACCACCAACGTCCCCGGTTCCCTCCCCCTTCCCTATCCCACCTCCATGGCAGGTTCTTTATTTCTTTCCCTTTCTCTCTCTTTCTCTTTCAGATAGGAAATTTTTTTTAATCAAACACATTCTCAGAGTTTTATACCATATGAAATTTAACTGGGCTGTTGAATTTAGGTTTTAAGATTAAGTGAATAGATGTAGTATCTTCACTCTTTCTTTGATATGCCAAAATCTAATAACAATTATAGACCTCATTCCCATGAACTCAATGAATGGTCTAAGGCTCTTCATGTTCCTGGTAGAAGCAGATGCCCTTGGGCTACACTAGCGTGCGACAGGAAGTATGGAGATGTTACTGGTGCTTGCTCAAGCAAATCTATGAACAAGGACCTGGCAAGTGATACAACTGATACAAGTGATCTTCACTCTTTTCTCCTACTAAACATATTTATATTACAAGTACAAGTTAAAAACACTTAGTCATACTTGAAACAAAGAAAACCTCTAGGGAGTAACACTTAGCTTTCTAAACTATTCCCCTAAAGGGTCAATTGAATAACTGAATGCAGGGGTTGGAGATATCTCAAAATTTTTTCTTGGAAATAAATTTCTTTAAAATTGAAAATCAGTAAATGTTTTATTTTGTATCTATTTTACATTACTATATTAACAGGATTGCAGAAAGTTTCTCAGGAGAACAGAGGTTATAACAGAAAAAAGGTTAAAAAGTCTTGCCTGAGGCCAGAGTGATAGTACAGTGGGTAGGGCATTTTCCTTGCATGAAGCCTACCCAGTTCAATCCAGAATCCCACGTGGTACTCCAAGAAAAGTCAGGAGTAAACCTGAGTATAAAGCCAGCAGTAAATCCTCAGCATCGCAGGCTGTGTCCCAAAAAAGGAAAAAAAAAAGACAAAAAGTCCTTACCTAACATAAAGAAACTGGAAACTGGTAGCTACTAATGGGACCTGTAGAACTTTGGATCACAAACAAGATGAGATAGGTTCAGTGAAGGGACAGAGAGAAGACTGTCTAATGACCATAATTAACTAGGGGGTATGAATATATCCTAAAATTGGGGTAAATAAACTTATTTTCCCCTGTGAAAATAGCAATTGGCAACAAAATTGCTATAAAGTACAGGATTTATATCTATTCCCATTGACTTTCTGATTTCATCTGGAAAGCACTGCATTTACCAGAAAGGGTTTTCTAAAAAACAAGCAGGCATTATCATCTTGGTTAAAGTGACCTGAGCTGTGATAATCAAGCAAGCCAAACCTGGAGTCTTATTTGGAATCATTCAACCTGCAAAGCTGAGTTGATATAACCACAATGTCATTTAACAATGAAACATATCTGAGGAAAAATTGCAGGAACTTATTTTCTAAGAAGAAACCTTAGAGCAGTGAAGATTTCAGTGGAATGAACAGAGTCAGCAGACTCAATAAAAGAGAGTTCTAAATTGGGAAGCTATTCTATTTATAATGGCATTATCTGATGAGGAATTTCATTTGAAACTTACCAAAAGATTTTTAAAAGAAACAAAAACGTTAATTTATAACAAATACAAATGAGTATATTAAAAATCAATTAAATTATAATGAAAATATTTTTAAATAAAAAGCTCAATAGGTGACACAATAAATGAACTGGATATACCTGAATAAATTTGATGTAAGCACTAAAGAAATAACATAAAAAAGAAGTAAGATAAACAGAAATTTTTTTAAAGACAAAATATAAAATCCACAGAAAAAAAAGTAGTTGCTAAGAATTTTCCATAACACAAAACAAATTCTTTCAATACAAATGCACTCTCCAAAAAGTAAAACAATACAAAACTAAAAAGAAATTTAGAAATTTAAAGAAAAAAGAAATGCATAATGAAATTTGTTATTTCATAGTGGTGAAAAAAAAGTATTCAGAAAAATGGACTGGTATATCCAGATCATATGGGGTGAAAAAAATAGTATAGGGCTCTAAGGCCTTGCATGCTGCAGACCCCAGTTCAATCCAGGCATTGCATACAGTTCTCCTGAGAACTGCCAGGAGTCACTCCTAGGCACAGAGCCAAGAATAGTCCTTGAGTGGTACCAATACTCACTGACAAGGATCAATATCAACAATAATGGTTTCAAAAATAGATATAAAACTTATCTGTCACAAATAAGCTGAAAAAAAATCTAAACAATAATAGTATGGAAACTAGGAAAGAAATATACTGTAAGGGGGCCTGAGGCGATAGACCAGCGGGTAGGATGTTTGCCTTTCACGCAATCGGCCCATGCCGGCCTGGTTTCGATCCCCCAGCATCCCATATGGTCCCCGAGCACTGCCAGGATTAATTCCTGAGTGCAGAGCCAGGAGAAACCCTGAGCATTGCTGGGTTTGACCCAAAAAAGCAAAAAAAAGAAAAAGAAATATACTGTAGGGAAATATAAGACCCCTTATATTTCTCTAGGAAAATATACCTACTTGAATACAAAACAAATGCCCATAGAAACATGACAATAGAAATCAAATCAAGTATCTTGAGGACCAGATAGTTAGTTCAATGTTTTAAATGAAGGAAAACCAGATACAGTCTTCTATACTGCGTGAGATCCCTAGGAGGACCAAGAGCCCTAATCACTGCTAGAAGTCACCCCAAGTACAGAGCTGAAAGGGATCAAGTCATTGAGATGTACCAGGTGTAATGCAAAAGCAATATAATAGCAATATGTTTGAGCCACTGACCAGTACCAGGTGTGACCCCAAAGCAATATAACAAAAAGTATCTTTCCACAGGGAGGGAACAGCAGTACCTGGGGACAACAGAAGACCAGCATGTGGCCTGGACTCCTCGCTGTTGCCCCAGATGGCGGGAAGAACAGGAGCAGCAGCTTGCTCGCATGATTGTCTTTCATCTAATGTCCTTCCAATCCCGTTCAGGATGACTTGAGTGAACAGCTTGTAGATGACAGACAACAGGCAGATGGGGCAATAGTTGCCAATGTCATGATGGCAACTTCTTGAACAGTAGAACTGTCCTGCTGGTTGTCTCCCTTCTTGAACAGTAGAACTGTCCTGCTGGTTTTCCATTGGGAGGGCACCTTGCATTCAGACAGGTAGCACGTGAAGAGCCAAGCCAGTGTAATGATGAGTAGTGACGGCAGAATTTTCAGGTGTTCAGGTCTGACTTTGTCTGGTCCTGGTGGTGTTCCCTTCTTTACCGACAAAATGGCATAATACCATTTTCAGACACAGATATTAACATATAAAATCACATTAATATCAATATTCTTCTTACAGATAGTGGGGGAAAGTATGTTGAGAGTATGCTGATTTTTTTTTTCTGTTTGGTCCACATCCAATGAGATTACTTGAGGTTCTGCACTAAGGAGTTACTGCTGGCAGTGCTTGAGGGACCATACCAGATGTCAAGGATTGAACCTGGATCAGCTGCTTCACTGAAAATGCCATAGCCATATGACTCTAACCCCTAGAGTATGTTGATTTTTTGCATAAGGGTCTCTGATTTTATTACTATGATCATCACTTGATCACTTGATCACTTGACATCCCGTTATTCATGGATTTGCACAAGCGGGTGCCAGTAACATTTCCATTTGATACTATCACGTGCCAGTGTAGCCCAATGGCATCTGGTTGCTTCAGGAATACGAAAGAGCCTCAAAAGGTTCCTTCAGGGTTTTGACAAAGAAGTCAGACCATCTTGTAGGTGGGCGGCCGCGTGACCTTTTGACATCCCTTGGGATCCAGTCGGTAATGGCCCTAGTCCAGCAGTTGTCTCCAAACCGCATTATATGTCCAGCCTGTCTGATTTTTTGATGCCTTGGCAAACAAGACAGCATCCCTGACATCGAGACAGCGATGGAGCTCTGAGCTCTGGATTCCTTCTTTCACTTGAGTGAGGCATGATATTACTATGATCATACTTTTCTGAATTTTGACATATTCTTAAAGTAAAGCTTTCATAACATTAATCATACATTGTTGACTTCTTGAACTAGTACACATAACTGCTGCATTCAGAGATGTTTGTTCCATTGAGAGTGAATGAGGGCCTCTGGAACTAGTTCATTTTTCATGAACATAGTTTTGTTGAGATTCAGCTGTGGACCTATCTACAACCTAGACTAACCTAGACCAACCTAGGCTGCCAAAATGAAGAACTAAAATGACTATCTGTACTTTCAATGCACATACGCTGGCATCAGAAGCATATATAGAGGATCTGATGGTCCAAGCGCAAAAGATCAAGTATGACATCATTGGTCTGACAGGGAAGAGGAGGCATCAGTCGCATCACACTGTATTTGACCCGGAGAAGAATTGTTCCTTGGAACATGTGACGAAAAGAGGTGTCGGTTGGCATTGGTGTCCCTTGTCAACACGAATATGGCCGTCAACATTGATTCATTTGAATGCCTAACAAACCAGATAGGACGATTACACTTGAAGAGATGTGGCCCACTGCCAGCAATTTCTATCTTCATTGTCTATGCACCAATATCCACATACAAAGAAGATGAAATTGAGAAATTCTACATGGAATTGGAGGAGTTCTATAAAAATGATCACACCTTCTACAAGATCATAGTCGGTGATTTTAATGCCAAGATAGGACCAAGAAGATCGGCTGAAGAACTCCACATCGGGACCCATGGCCTAGAATGGAGCGAACAGGGTGAGAGACTATCTGAATTCATCATATCCACCAAGACCATTCATGGGAATTCACAGTTCCAGAAGGCTGAAGCGAAATGTTGGACATGGGGAATCTCCTGGCGGGCAGTTCCACAATGAAATTGACCACATCATCTTCAATCGATGGTTTTGTCTGACTGATGTTGCTGTCGTCCCAAAATTCCAAACAGGATCGGACACCATTTCCTTCGTGCAAAATTCTACTTCACTCAATGGGGAGTAAAGGCTGCAAAGTTTAAGAAGAGAACTCCCAGAACAATCACCAACTGGGAACTCTTTGGAACCATTGCAGCAACATGGAAAGATACTATCATTGGCGACATCGATGAAGAATACAACCGACTGGTTCCAGCACCTCCATGATTGTGCGAAGAATGCTGAGAGAGAGGAAGACACAAAAGGGCGCCTGTCTTCAGAAACTCTCAAGCTCATTTGCCAACGTGGCAAGGCACGAGCCTCAGGAGACCAAATGCTAATGTCCAAGCTTGCAAAGCAGTGCAGAGAAGCCATAAAAGAAGGCCTCAAAGACAGAAGAGCAGAAATACTGGAAGATGCAGCAAAAGCCGGGAAAAGCATTTGCACCACCTGCCTGTCCTTCGCCAACTATAAGACCAAGATAACTGACCTCAACGCTCTGATGGATCTATCACATCTTCCATAAAGGTAATGGAGAAGAATATCCATGACTTCTACTCAGATCTCTTTGATAGCCACATCCACCTGCCCACATACCAAATTCCACAGGATGGATATGTCATTCCCAACATTCTCCCTTCTGAAATCCAACATGCCATTTCATCGGTAAAGAAGGGAACAGCACCAGGCCCAGACAGAGTCAGACCCAAACACCTGAAGAATCTTCCGTCAGTACTCATCAATACACTAGCTCGGCTCTTCACATGCTACCTGTCCGAATGCAAGGTGCCCTCCCAATGGAAAACCAGCAGGACAGTTCTACTGTTCAAGAAGAGAGACATTCACAACATCGGCAACTATTGCCCCATCTGCCTGTTGTCTGTCATCTACAAGCTGTTTACATGAGTCATCCTGAACAGGATTGGCAGAACACTAGATGAAAGACAACCATGCGAGCAAGCTGTCATCGGGAAAATATTCAGCACAATTGACCATATCCACCACGGTAACCAAGCTCATTGAGGTTTGTAGGGAGAACTAGATAAAGCTCTGTCTCACGTTCATTGATTTACAGAAAGCCTTTGATTCTGTGGAGACTGAAGCAGTCATCCGAAGCCCTAGCCAAACAGGGTGTTCAAACCCAATACATCAAGATCCTTATGAGCTTTATTACGGATTCACCACCAGGATCTCACCATTCTACAAGGAAATGATCATTGATGTCAAAAGAGGGGTTAAA
>JAJIBD010009992.1:0-57615 GCA_021461705.1 Cryptotis parvus | reverse complement strand
GGATGCCTCTGATGGAACCTGGGTCAGCCACACCATGCAAGATAAACGCCCTCCTGGCTGTGCTATCACTCTAGCCCTGCCACACTGTTTCTTATGACATCTTTGAACATTCTGTTCCTTTACCCTCAGGTGCCTTTCCCAGTCTATTGCTCTTTTAAGCCTTAGCTCCAAGCGGCCCTTTCAGGAATCTACCCTAGACGCCCCTCCCTCCCCACCCCAGGCTTGTTTAGCACTGTGCTTCCGTAATCCTTGTGGAGATTTTCATGAGCCTAAGCTCACTGCTCCAGTGACCTGTGTACTCTCTATTTTCCCTGAGAAGCAAAGCACGAAAGGTAAGAATCCATTCTGCTCACCGTTGCACTTCTAGTGTTCAGCAAAGGTCTTGGCACACAGCAGCTTTCACTATTTGTTGCTTGTAAGAATGTATGACTAGAAGGGGCCGGAGCGATAGCCCAGCGGGTAGGGTGTTTGCCTTGCATGCGGCCGGCTCATGCGGCCTGGGTTCGATCCCCGGCGTCCCATATGGTCCCCCGAGCACCGCCAGGAGTGATTCCTGAGTACATAGCCAGGAGAAACCCCTGAGTATTGCCGGGTGTGACCCAAAAAGAAAAAAAAAAAAGAATGTATGACTAGAGGGGCCAGAGCAATAGCATAGTGGATAAGGTGCTTTCCTTGCACGCGGCCAACCTGGGTTCAACCCCCAGCATCCCATATGGGCCCCCAAGCCCGTCAGGAGTGATCCCCTGGGTTCAGAGCCAGGAGTAAGCCCTGAGCACCACAGGTTGGTCCCAAAAAACAATACAAACAAGCAAAGAGAATGTACAAATAGCATAATTATATTTTCCAAGCTCTGGGATCCCTGGAATGGCTGCTTTCTCACCTTCTCTGACTGTCTTGGGGATGTTTTTTAACTTTTATTTTATTTGTGGTGCCAGGGACTGATGCTGGGCTTCACTTAAGCAAGGTGGATGTTCTACCACTGAGCCATGTTCCCGGCCCCCTGTCCAGAGCCGTTTTAAATGCTTTCTGCAGTGCACTGGCTGTTTCTCCCGAAGGTACCACTTCCCAGTCCCGGTTCCAAGCATCTGGTGCCCATGGTGCAGGAAGCTGCTGGGCACAGACATGGAGGTTTTGATGCTTACCATGCAGGCTTGGTACAGAACAGGCTTGGGGATCTGAATCTCTTCCGGGGCCACTTGGGTCCTTGTGGTAGGACCAGACACTCCCTCCCAGACAGCCTCCGATGGAGCTGGGGGGTCTGCTTGCCACTCGCACGCCCTCCCTGTCTCCCCGGGCCCATGGCTGAGCGGCTGGCGGAGACAGCGCTGGGCCAGCCCGTGCAGACAGTCTTGTATTTGCTGGCTCCAGGCCTCCCAGCCCAGCTTGTAGCTCCCCCAGAGTGGCGGGATTGATTGGCTGCAGCCAGAATGGGCACCAGTCTCCCTGGCTTGGACAGAAACGGGGCCATCTGTTACACCTCTAGTTAAAAGTACATAAAGTTGAGCATTTGTGCGCCGACAATACCACCCCCTGACACCCTCCACGCGGCACAGCGCTCCGCTCCTTGGCAGGCTTGAGCTCCTCTCTGCGACAGGCCGGCACAGCAACGCCTGCACGCTGGCTGCGTTGGCACCACAGAAGGCACCGCGGCTCCACCCTCCAGTGGCCTGGCCAGGCTGGGTGCAGCTGAGAATCGCCGAGCCCACCTGTATCCGAGGGCAGAGGGCTTGTATCCAAGGGCAGAGGACCTGTATCCGAGAGCGGAGGGAAGGACAGGGGAGAGGAGAGTCTAATGGTGAGAGACTCCCTCACAGCTCGAGGTGCTGGGCTGCGATGATGCCAGACTTCAAGTTTTGATTTAGGGGGATCCAGGACCACTGCTCAAGCCCATCCTAAGGCATAGGCTTCACGTGGGCCAAGGCAGATTCTGGGTATCCTGGGTCAAGTCTAATAGAAGGTCCATCTTCTGTTTTGTTTTGTTTTGTTTTGTTTTGTTTTGTTTTGTTTTGTTTTGTTTTGTTTTGTTTTGTTCTGTTCTGTTCTGTTCTGTTCTGTTCTGTTTTGTTTTTTGTTTTGTTTTTGTTTTGTTGTTTTGTTGGAATACATCCAGCTAGGAATAAATCTCAGGATTTATTCCTAGCTCTGCATTCAATGATCATTCCTGGCAGACTGGGGGAACTACATGGGATGTTGAGGCTTGAACCCAGGTCAGCCAAGTACAAGGCAAATACTCTGCCTGCTCTACTATCTCTCCGGCCTATGCAAGAGTCCATCTTTATCTCCAGTGAGTCTATGTACTTTGAGCTGGGGCCACTCCAGAGTGGCATCATAGACCAAGGAGGGCAGCAGCTTCCAACAAAGCTGGATTCTGTAATCTCAACTCTAGGTTCTGGACGCTAGGATGTAGATCCTGATTTTGGAACCCCAATTTCTGGCTTCTGGCTCTGGACAAATTTGAGATAGTCCACAAATGTCTCCTGTCTTTCTCTGGCACTTCAGCCCCCTACCCAGGATTGCCGAGGCATGGGAGCAACTCACTCACTTCTGCCGCTTCTCACTCCGGGTCACACGCTTCCCACTGACTATCCATCCTTCCTCTCCTTCAAGGCCAGCTCCAAGCCCAGCACTGCCAGGCCACATCTCTGCCCACAGGACCCCTCCTACCTCTATTGGTTTCACTGGTTCCTCATGAGACTTGAGCAAGTGTGTGCTTTGGTCTGCGGAGTAGAACTTCGGCTGGCACCTGACTCAACTCAGACTAGAACAGGGCTGGAAGCCCCATGTGGGAGGAGGCCCTCCAGGTGCTGCCTCGGCTCTGCTCAACTGAGGGGGCAAAAGGGCCACAACAGCAGAAGGAAGGAAGGAAGGAAGGAAGGAAGGAAGGAAGGAAGGAAGGAAGGAAGGAAGGAAGGAAGGAAGGAAGGAAGGAAGGAAGGAAGGAAGGAAGGAAGGAAGGAAGGAAGGAAGGAAGGAAGGAAGGAAGGAAGGAAGGAAGGAAGGAAGGAAGGAAGGAAGGAAGGAAGGAAGGAAGGAAGGGAAGGAAGGAAGGAAGAGAGGAAGGAAAAAGAAAGAAAGAAAGAAAGAAAGAAAGAAAGAAAGAAAGAAAGAAAGAAAGAAAGAAAGAAAGAAAGAAAGAAAGAAAGAAAGAAAGAAAGAAAGAAAGAAAGAAAGAAAGAAAGAAAGAAAGAAAGAAAGAAAGAAAGAAAGAAAGAAAGAAAGAAAAGAAAGAAAGAAAGATTGCGATTATTCTTTGCAGCAGCTTCTAAGCCCGACTCACCTTCTCACTCCTGCGCTGGGCAGCTCACTGTCTATAGGCGGCCCTTCTGAAGGCTGCTGTTCTCCAGGACAGACCCCAGATCCCTCCTCTGTCCTTGCTTCCTTGCCTATGCACCGGGAGCAACTCCAGCCTGGGGACCATACAGCAGAGCCTGGGTCCGGATCGAGATAGCACAAAATTGAAGGAACAGAAAAAGAAAAAAAAACACTAAAGGCCCATCAGGAGCCAGGACCAGGGTGCTGCAGCACAGGGCGGTGGCCTCCAACAACACTCGAGCATCTTCACTCGCCTCCCTTGCCCCAACCCTGCCCTGGATGAATCTGCACCCTCATCCCCAGCCAGGCCTAGGTGGGGAGATAGCCAGGTTCTCAGCTTTCAAGACACCATCAACAGCTCACAAAAAATGGGGTGGGGCCAGAGCAACAGCACAGCGGGTAGGGCATTTGCCTTGCATGTGGCCAAACCAGGTTACACACCCAGCATCCCGTATGGTCCCCCCGAGCACATCCAGTGTAATTCCTGAGCAAAGAGCCAGGAGTAACCCCCTGAGCATTGCCTGAGCAATCCCAAAAACCAAATAAATAAATAAATAAATAAATAAATAAATGAGGTGACCTGGGATAGTTCCCCAAGACTGAGGTGGTGGAGGCAAGACAGAATTACAGGGGGCACTTATCTGCTGACAGCAATTCTCTCCTGCATAACAGCACCTCGTCAGTTGTCCCTAGCTCACTCCAGCTATGCCCAAACCTGGGCCCCACAGAACCCTGGCAGTGGGCCCACAGCAGTGGCCCTGGACAAAGGGTCGAGAAATCGTTTTTTTTGTTTTTCTTTTGCTTTTTTGGATCACACCCAGCAATGCTCAGGGGTTTCTCCTGGCTCTGCACTCAGGAATTACTCCTGGTGGTGCTCGGGGACCATATGGGATGCCAGGGATCGAACCCGGACCGACACCAGCCAGCCGCGTGCAAGGCAAACACCCTACCCGCTGGGCTATTGCTCCGGCCCCAATCATTTCTTTTTTATATGGGGCAGCCTCACAGCTGGAGGGGTGCATGCAGTGTACACATGTGTGTACATGTGTCTAAGCATGTGAGTGTATATGCATGTTGTGTGCAAGTGTGTGTATGTGTGCACAGAAAGCAAAATGTAAAGCTATGGAGCAAGCTGTGGAGGGTGGAGATAGGGGAGGGGGGGGTTGGGAGCCGGAAGGCCGGGAGATGGAAGGAAGTGGGTGGGATGATCCCAGCTAATTCCCAACTGGGCCAGAACAGCTCTCTGGATCTCGCTGAGCCTCAGTTTTGTTTATTGTGCCCACTCCAGTGGGGCCGTGATGCCAAGGGCTTAGGCAGCATTTAGAGCTGGTTTCAAAACCCAGGGCCTCTCACATGCAGAAGAGTGTTTACCACTGAGCCCCATCCCCTGCGCCGACCTTCTGAGGCTCAGTGGCTGGTTGCAAGCACCGTTTTTCCTAGCTACAGGGCGGCCTTCTGGGACAGACCAAGATCCTGCTAGATCAGGTGAACTCCGCCAGCTGGGAGTGGGAGCAACCCAGGCAGGCGTCACCCTCGGTCCTGGGGTTCAACTGGTGTGTGTGTGGGGGGGTCTCTGTTGCCTAGAACCACCTTTTGGGTCTTCCTTGTTTCTTTCTGGCCCTCTTCTACCTGTTCCAACAACCTTCCCATTATTAATTTCCTAGTTATAAAGCCCTCTGCCTCCCTAAGCCTCCGCAGCCCCCCAAGAAAGGGCCCCTGAAAGGTAGAGAGCTGCGGAATTTTCCCCATTTTTACAAGCACAAACTAAGGCCCTCAGAGGATCTGAAAAAGCTAGTGCTGGGGGTATGTGGAGGTGAACTCTTCTCTGCCAAGCCCCTTCTCCCAGCTGGGACCGGAGGGCTCCGAGGGAGAAGAATAGAGCGGGCGCGGGTTGGGACGCCCGGCTGGGCGCGAGCCCCCCGGTGTGCCTGGCGCGGGGCGCGGGGCGGGGCGCGGCGGGCGCTGTCCCACCGGGGCCCGCGCTCGCCGGGAGCTGCCAGCAGCAGGCGCTGTAGCAGCGGCGCCCTCCGCACAGGAGCATTAACTTAAGAATAGCTCGCGCTAATATCCCTGGCTGTGTGGAAACAGCGTTTTATTAAATGCTTCATACAGATTTGGTATAATAAAGATGAATATATTATATCCTCTGCCTCCCCAGAGTGAGACAATAATAAGAGAGGGAAAAAAAAACAATAAAGGGAAACATAAATACAATGTAATGGGACTCGTGTCGAGGGACGCGTGTCCTGTCGGGGCTGCCACGGGGGCGACCTCGCGGCGGGAGTCCGGGACCCGGTCGCCAGAAAGGCGATGCCACCCCCCACCTCCCGGGCAGGGCTCCTGATTTCCAGCCTAGCCCCCTCTGTGCTAGGACGCCCCTACCTCGGCCAGGACGCCCCTGGAAAGGGGACAATGGGGGCCTCGTGCGGCCATCCGCTGCCCTGGAGAGGGCGCTGCGCCTTCTGCTCCAAAGTCCAGGATCCTGGGGCCCCTAGGCAGACTCCGGGCAAAAGGATGGTGTGGGAGGAGAGGAAATAGGGGGGGCAGGGAGCGCTATGGCTTCTACCTCTGGTCACCCGGGCCGCTCTTGGGACTGGGGGCGCTAGGGCGTGGAGGGGTACGCCCACCCCGGACGTCCCTGGCTGCCGGACATCCCTCTTCCAGGCTCCTTTCCATCCTCCTCTGGGAGCCGCCCGAGTCGTTTACCTGAAAATAAGAATTTCAAAGGTCTCCTGGCGGGGCGCAAGAAGAGCGCTTCAGAGGAGCCTGGGCGCGGCCCTATCCACCGCAGGGGCCCTCGGTGGGACTGGAGATGCGGAGCTTCCAGTCGGATCCGGATTCAAATCCCACCTGTGCCACCGACTCGTTGGAGATCTTAGCCTCAGTTTCCCCCTCGATCCAACAGAGGGCTGGAGAGAGAACGGCGCCTTCTTCTCCTGGGGGAAAAAAAAGAAGAAGAAGAAGAGAACGCAGCGACCCGCTGCCCAGCACAGGTGACCGTCCTGGCACAGAGAATCTCAGAAGCCCGGGCCTCAACTCCCAAAGCAGTCGCCGTCTCCTGCGAGGATGGAAAAGCAGCGGGTCTCTGTCGAACTCCTGCCCGGTGCCTCTCGGGGCTCAAAAGGGAGAGACTCAGCCAGGAGCAAACAGCCAGGGGGCAGAGCCTCCCTGGCCACAGCGAGGAAGTCGCTGGAAATGCCACCCTCCAGGTTCAGCCCCTCAGAAACCCGGCAGGGCCCACCGCGCCTCACCAGGTGAAGAGAACGAATGAGAAAGAAACACAGGTTGGAAGGCGAGGCGGGAAGCTCTCCCGGCGGGTCTGTGCGGTGGAGAGCCCGGGGCTGCCTGACCCCGCCTTCATTCTTGATCTTGTGACCCAGGCTTGTATGCCTGCCCAGGGTTTGTGAGGACCAGGAAAGGAGACTGCGCTAGAGACAGACCCCCGAAACTCCCTAGGGGAAGGAGGGGTGTGGGGAAGAGGTGGAGGAATTCTGAGGTGACCTGAGAGACCAGGCGGAAGAGCCCCTCCAGATTAGGCTCCCAGGGACAGGGCGGGAACTGAAGAGCCTTGGGCAGGGGAAACTGCTCCAAAAACAAAATTAAGCTGCGGGCTCCTGCTTAGAGTCTCGTTCAGGGTGCCAGAGCCTGGGGCTGCCTTCAGGGAGAGGGTGGGGTGGGGTGGGAACTGGATCCTCTGTCCAGGCAGGATAGGGGACCCAAGGGGTCTGGAACAAACGGGGGTCCTGCCACTTCCCTGCCCCCTCACTGGCACTGCAAGGAAAATCCCCAGGCAGGGTCTGAGAGGGGTTCTGGGGGCCTAGGACTCTCTCTACTCGCTGAGGACCCCATTCTCTGAGAGCAGGACATGTCCACTGGCCGGTCCTCTCTGGCTGGGGCAGTGCAGCTCACCAGACAGTCACCACCTGTTCCTAGGGAGTGAGGGATGCAAGAGTGTCATAGGACACCCAGGTCCCTGCTTCCTCCGCCCACCCTAACCTCTGATTCAAGCAACTAAGGACTGTCTCTGGCTCCCATCATCAAATATATCAGTGACACCCCCTCCCCGCAATGGGAATGCTTGGGGTGGGGTGGGGGGGTACAAGGGTGTTGGCAGTAATGCAATGAGCCCTCGGGCTGCTGAATTATTCACTGCCTGTGGGTTTATGGTGAGAAGCCTGACTCAGGCCTTTTCCGCCTGCTTCTCAGCTGCCCTATGGTCGCCCCCACATCCGGGGCCCCCACCTATCCCAGGCTAGCTACCAGGCATAGTCCGCACCCTCCTACAGGCAGTGAGGACCTGGCTTGGGCACTCTGCAGACCCTAAAGAGAATAGAAGCCTATTACAGAGGGGGACACAAGGGCTGGAGATGTGTAGCTTCCCCAATACCCAGCTCAAGTACTACCCCTGAAATAGCCCAGGCTGTACACCTGATGGGGTTCACTTGGATGGATCAAGAGTTTCGCCCAATCCCCAAACTCCTGGCTCTGCACTCAGGAATTACTCCTGGCAGTGCTCGGGGGACCATATGGGATGCCGAGGATCAAACTCGGTTTGGCAGCGTGCAAGGCAAATGCTCTACCCACTGGACTATCTCTCCGGCCCCCAATGGACTGATACTTCTGGCTGTGGCCCTTGTTTGATGACTAAGCCCAGCTTCTGTACCCACCCAAATGTTCCAGCCTTTCAGGAATCAATACAAGAAGCTGAAGATAGAACAGTGGGCAGAGCGCTTGCCTCGCACATGCCCAGCCTCCCATATAGTCCCACATATACCATCAGGAGTAGTTTCTGAGTAACCCCTGAACATCTATCTTCAGAAGTGACTCCCCCTCCTCACACACAAAAACAAAACAACCAAAAAACCCTCAACTCAAATGGCACCCACCTGTAAAGAAACAGAATATGTCTTAGCACACAGCACACACACACACACAACACACACACACACACATTGTCCTCAGTCACCTGGGTTATTGGGGCAGGGTGCTATCACCCTCCATCCTCTCTGCTTCTGGGCTCAAAGTAATAAATCCTGTGATAGACACACACAGACACACACACAGAGAAAGAGATGAAACGAAGGGGGAGGTGGAGAAAGAGAGGAGGAGAGAGGGAGGGAGAGAAAGAGCAAGACAGGGGCCGGAGCGATAGTCCAGCAGATAGGACTTGCACGCGGTCAGCCCATGCCGGCCCGGGGTTCGATCCTCGGCATCCCATATGGTCCTCCGAGCAACTCCAGGAGTAATTCCTGAGTGCAGAGCCAGGAGAAACCCCTGAGCATTGCCAGGTGTGACCCAAAAAAAAAAAAAAGAGCAAGACAAGGAGAGGGATGGAGGGAGAATAAGAGAGGGAGGGTGGGAGGAGAATGGGGAAGAAAAGAGAATAAACCCTTCCCTGCATCGGGCATTCTTACTTTACCCCAGCAGAGTCTAGAACCCAAGACTCTCTTCCCTCTGTGGCCCAAATCATTCTCGAATGAGGTATCTGCATCCCTCTGTGTGAGGTGTGAGCAGTAAGGGGCCTCTCTCTCTCCCCTCTCCCCCCCCTCTCTCTCCTTTCTCCTCCTTTTCTTCTCCCTCCTCCCTCCTCCTCCTCCCCTCCCTCTCTTGGACATGGGTCACATTTGATTGTGCTCTGGGCTTGCTCCTGGCTCTGCACTCAGGGATCACTCCTGGTGGGGCTCAAGGGACCATATGAAGCATCAGAGATGGAACCTGAGTAGACCACATGCAATGCAAGCTCCCGATCTGCCATACAACCTCTCCAGTCCACATCCTTATTTTGCCTCCCTTATTCCTTAGTTTATCCATGAGCCGGAAACCCTGAGCATAAGTCAAGTTGGCACAGGTCTGGGGAGAAGGCATGGAGAGCAGAGCCGGGCCTCTTCCCCAGTTCCCAGCCAGGCGATGAAGGAGCAGCAGGACAGACAGACAAGTTAGGCTGCTCCTGGTTCTCCAGTGACTGACAAGGCCGGGGGCGGGGAGGGACTGAAGGTAGCTGAGGAGCACAGTAGTCCTGAATAGGGCAGGGAAATGTTTCCAAATGAACTGCATCCTGAAATAGAGCAATAGGTGCGTGAAGGAAAGGGCAAGACCGACCTTTGCCAAACCGGAAATTCTGGCTGTGTATTGGCCCAAGTGCATTGGCCCTGAGCACTTCCTGGCACTGTCCTCTTGTCTCTGTTCCTGTCTCTGCCCCCTCCTCGCATTATATCTATACCCCCATACTGCCAAAGGATCATCATTCCTCTCTTAAGGACTGAAGAGTCTGGTAGAGGTCAGGGCTCCACATGATGGAGCCACATTGTCACTGGGTTCTGAAAGAATTCCGTTCGCCAGCAGAGCAGAGAGACCACCAGGGCGTGCTCTGAAGGGAGCCCAGAGCTGCAGCCCACAGAAGGTCCTGAGAACCAGGTTATGAGACCTGAAGCCTGGCCCCAGTGGTGGAGCAGTTGTCTCCCCCTCCCCACTGGCCTGCTTATGTCTTTAACCTTCTCCACACTCCCAACCCTTTGTGGGATGCTAGTAATACAGCTCCTAGGGGAGGGGGATAAATGTACTCACTTGGGTGCTCACACAATTTCACCCATAGTTTCTGAGATCTCTGGAGACTCTGAAGCCCCTTCAAAGCGCCCTTGCGAACCTCTGGTTAAGAACCCCACAATTGGACTGAAGCAATAATGCAGTGGCTAGGGCATTTGCTTTGCACACAGCTGACCTGGGTTCAATCCCCGGCATCCCATATGGTCCCCTGAGCACCACCAGGAGGAATTCCTGAGTGCAGAGCCAGGAATAACCCCTGAGCAATGCCAGGTGTGAACCAAGAAGCCAAAAAGAACCCCATGATTCAGGCACTGGGAGCAGAAACAGGCTGTAGGACACAAATGGCAGAATGGGTCACCTGACTTCTCGGGGGGTCCATTTTCCTTACCTGTAAAATCTGGGTAATCACAGAAGCTACTCTCCCAGGGTAAGTAATCAATGACAGGAATAAAATTTTGAGCCCAAAGACTGGCACCAAAGAGGGGCAAGCAGTGCTTATTGTCATGGTTATTGTCATGGTTATTGTCGTTATTGTTAGCACAGAAGCTGGCCCAGGGCAGAATAGAAAAACCAAGTGGGCAGTCTTGGTTCAGCCCCCGTGGCTAGCGAGGTCGGCTATCGAGGGTACTTCCTCCTCAGAAGAAATGCTCTGAGTTCCACCAGAAGAGTCAGAGGAGCAGGTCTCCCCGGGACAAAAGTGATCCCTATTGGTGGTCAAGTCAACTCATTTCAAGTGGTGTCACAACCTGGCCTGCGGGCCAGCATTGAAATTTACACAAATAATCTGGAAACAAATGCGACTCCCCAGACAATCTGGATTAAAGCTGATAGAGCCTTTGGCGGTCTCCTTGAATTAGCCTCCTGGGCTAAGAAACAAGTCACTGGGTTTGGGTCTGTAGATCTCCTTCTTTTAACATTTATGCAATGTTCAATGTCTCTCTTTTTCAGAAATACTCAATAAACAAGGGGAACTAACACAGATTTTCAGCAGAACAATTTCCTGCTCTGTCCACCAGAGATGGAGCTATGCTGGATCCTAGGAAGTCAACAGGAATTGGGGGTGGGGAGGGAAGTCCAGGAAAGGGGAGATGGGACTCCAACCAGGCATTCCCCAGGGCTACCGTGATAGCACAGCAGGTAGGGCCATGCCCTGCACGTGGCCAACCTGGGTTCAATCTCCAGCACCCCATCTGGTCCCCTGAGGGCCACCAGGATTCATCCCTGAATGCAGAGCCAGGACCATTACTGTGGTCCAAAAAAGAAAGAAAAAATATATAGGCGTACCCTCTGCATGAAAGACTCCAGGGACCAAAGGACACTGACCAACTGGCTGGGGACGGGGGACCTCAGAGGATCTCCAGGAGCCAGCTCAGGTGCTAGAAAGGGGCTGGGAAGAAAGGTTAGATCTGGACAGTGACAAAGGGACCTTTGTCACTACTTTGTAGACACCCACGCTGCCTGAATTCCCTTCCCAATTCTCACAGGCTTCAAAACTTTTATGGGTGGGGTGGGGTGCAGTTCAAACCCAAACCTTCTCTCTCCACAACATACAACCGTTTATACTCCTTGCATCACAAAAATTTATCCAACCGGGTGGAGATGCGGCTCAACAGTAGAGCACGTGTCTTGCATGTGTGAAGCCCTAGGTTTGATCCCCAGAAACACACACACACACACACACACACACACACACACACACACACAACTCATCCAACCAATAAAAGCCATTGACCCCAACCTCCAGAGCTGTATAGTACTGGGTGGTGGAGCCTCCAACCAGGCCCCTGCCAGGGCTCTTGCATTGCAGCTGCCTGTGCCCTGGGCCCCTCACCCTGCACCCTGGGTCCAGAGAGTGGCAGTTGAGCTGATGTTTGAAGCTGACCTCGATGCAGCGATGCCGGCCCGCAGAAGGAGGCAAGGGGACTCTAAACAACAGGATGGACCAGTGGCACCATGGCCCCCTGCAGCCTCAGCTATGGCAGTGGAGCTGTTTGGCTGAGAGTTCAACCAATTAGGCTGGAAAAAAAATAAAGCCATGGATTGGGCAGCAGGTTGGGCCAGGAAGGGAAGCAAAGGGGGGGGAAGAGGCAACAGCTCAGAGGGAGCAACGTCCTGTCCACTTTGATATGGTGCCTGGGAAATACAGCCCCAGCTAGGGAATTCTGAGGCCCCGCCACCTCCCCCCCCAATTCACCTTTGTCTCCATCCTGACACCTCCCAGTAGGCCTGAAGTCCCCTGGTCCTGGGGGACGAGAAGACGCACTTCTGACCTACGAGAACAGAGGGTTTCTAGCAATAGGACCCCAGAATATCCGGCTCCTGATCTGGGTGCCTTCTCTGTGAACAGGGAGTGTGGCTTTCAGGAAGCTGTGGTCAGGGCATTTGGGGGTAGGACCAGCAGGCCAGAGGTGGAAGAGGGATGCAGAGAACAGAGAATGAGAAAAGAGAGCAAGGGAGAGAGGGAGCACAGAGGAGATGCGGAGGCAGGCTCAGTCCCTGGCACACCCAAGCTACAACAGTCCAGCCCCCAGGGTGCCCTCTCTGTCCACTTCTGGGCTCAGCCACACAGGCGGTGACCAGCATGCCTCCCGCTGTGGCTCCCCAAATGCATCAGAGACAGGTTTGCCGCGGAGACAGGTCCCCCTTCTCTCTATCCCAGCCTTTTGAGCACCTGTCCTTCCCCCTCCCTCCCCATGCAGGACAAAGGTGGGGAGAGGTGAACAGCTATTCCTCGGGAGCAGGCCTGGGACAGAGGCGGGTTCTGCACCGGAACGCCTGCTCTCAGCGCTGTTCTTTCTCTTCAGAGCCTTGAGCCAGACAAATAGCTGGAGGAAAGAGAAAGAACCGATCTCCCAGAGCAGAGGCCCGACAGGGGCTCCCTGACAGGGTGCCCCCTGCCCTACTGCTCACTGGACATGGGCCCTCTTGGGGGCGAGTCCACCTGGAGAGTTCCTGCACCGCTTCTGGCTCAGCACCGACCTCCTTCTCTTGTTCCGTCTGGGCTGCCTGATCCCATTGCCGGCCCAGGAGTTTACAAACAAAGCCTGGGACCCGCTATGACGGGCTACCAGGAGAACTAGTCATTCCTCCCTCACCGCCTTTCTTCTTCCTCCCCTCCTTTCTCCAGACCTAGAAGCAGAAGATTAGGGTGGGGGCCAGTGACCCCACACAAACTTGAGGAGGGAGGAAAAAGCCTGGGGTCACAGCACCTCGCGGTGTCTGGGGAGGGGGAATGAGGCGGTTCAGTCAGCCTAAACACCCACCAATTCACCTCCATCTCTGCGAATAAACACCCGGACAACCACACACAGGCTCGCATATTCAGAAACATAATTACATCCAAATACCGACGCACACAAACGGTCGCCTGAGAGACACAAAGTCGGGGTCACAGGGTTCCCACCCCCCTCTTATTACTCGAACCCTGGCCTCTCTGCGGGTCCCCGAGAGCTTAGCTCCAACCTTCGCCCGGCCCCTCTGAGCCCCCGCCCCGCATCCGGAACAGCTGGAGTCGGCCGGCCTGCGGCGCACTCAAGCCCCGCGCTGGGCTGGGCGGGGCCGGCAGCGGGGCCCCGGCCGGGGCCGGGCAGAGCGCAGCGGGGAGGCCCGGAGCCGGCCCCGTGAGCCCCGGCCCCCCGGCCCAGCTGCCCGGTCCAACAGGGGTCACCAAGGGACTGCGGTCCGAGGAAAGAGTGTGCGAGATTGTTGGAAGAGGTAAGGCTGCCACTACAGACTTGGGCTGGGGGAGAAGCGCCTAGAGCCATCCCCAACTCCCCGATCCGCCTCTCTCGGCTTGGGAAGACAGTCTCCGGCGGGCTGGACCGTTCCCGCCGACCCCTGGGGTCCTCACCGTAGCCCAGGGTCGCTTTGCCTAGGGCTGCAACCTGCCCAGATATCCAATGGGCTAACCCGGGGACCGCAGAAACCCTCTGCCTAGACGCGCAGCCCAGGGTCGGAGGTGTGTGAATGTGCGTGTGTGTGTGGCGGGGGCGGGGGTGACCGTGAGGAGCAAGTGGGTCTAGGGTAGGGGTGCGGGTTCGCTGATCTCTGCTCCCCAAAGTGGGCGCCCGGCGGCCGCGGCGGGGCCCACCCAGGCTCCGGGTCTTACCTGGCCAGCGCAGCGGCCGGATTCCCTCCCCGGCTTGGGCTCTCGTCGCCCTGTCTTGGGCGCCAAATCCCGGTCGGAGAACCTGAGACCTCCAGGCCGGCTCCGCCTTTGCAACCGGGCCGGCGGGAGGCGGTGCGCCCAGAGTGCAGCTTCTAGTTTGGGGTGGGGGCGGCGGCTTTTCAGTCGCCGGAGGTTCGGATGCAATAAAGGCGCCGCTAATGTAATTTACAAACAGCTCGGGCCGAGCGCGGCGCAGCGCCCGGACTGACAGGCGCATTAGGCAGGCTAATTCCAGCCGGCTCCTCCTACCCCCGGCCCGCTAATTAATGAGCTTCCCAACTTAGAGCCGCCTGCATTGGACAGACAGAGAGTGAAAGAGAGGGCGAGGGAGAGGGAGAAAAGGAGAGAGACGGGGGAGCAGAGAAGAGAGAAGAGAGAGAGGGAGGGAGGGAGAGAGAGAGAGAGAGAAAGAACGGGAGGAGAAAGAACAGAGAGAAAGAAGAGGGGGAAAGGAGAAAGAGAGAGAGAAGTGCCGCTGCAAATAATTGATTACTCCTCGATCAAGGCTAACTTGTTAGCAATAGTCAATTGCCCCATCTCTCCGCCTCCCCTCGCAGTACGGGATCGGAGCCCTCTCCTCGGCTCTTCCAACTGCCGCCGCCAGGACCCTGGGCCAGGAGCCGCGGCGGAGCCACCTGACACCTTTAAATAGCACCGGGGCTGGCGAAACTGGAGCCCCGCGCGGCGCACCCCGGCTCGGGCCCCGGATTGCTGGAAGCCGGGGTGGCGGCGGCGCCCGCGTCAGCGCCCTCCTCCTGGGGCCCCGTGCGGGTCGGCTCGCCTCCGCCGCTGCGCTAATCGGCCCGTGCCCGGCACGCGTGCCCGGCCCGGCCGGCCTCCTTCGCACCCGCCGCCGCCACCCGCGCTGCCCGACTCCCGAGCTGCCCGCGGGGCTGGGTCCCCGCGGCCCGAGCCGCCCCGGCCGGGCCCCCGCAACGAGGCCGAGATGACTTCGAAAGAGGACGGCAAGGCGGCGCCTGGGGAGGAGCGGCGGCGCAGCCCGCTGGACCACCTGCCGCCGCCCGCCAACTCCAACAAACCGCTGACACCTTTCAGCATTGAGGACATCCTCAACAAGCCGTCGGTGCGGAGAAGTTACTCGCTGTGCGGGCGGCGCACCTGCTGGCGGCCGCGGACAAGCACGCGTCGGGCGGCTTGCCCCTGGCGGGCCGCGCGCTGCTCTCGCAGACTTCGCCGCTGTGCGCGCTGGAGGAGCTCGCCAGCAAGACCTTTAAGGGGCTGGAGGTCAGCGTCCTGCAGGCGGCCGAAGGTAGGCGCCACCGCCGGCTTCTCCCCCGCGCCCAGTACCCCGCTTCTGGTGCCCCCAGCTTCCTGCCCAACGTCTCTGCCCGCCTACTCCGCGCCGCGCCGGCAGTACGGGCCCGCTAGCCTAAGCCCCTGCGCGGCCGCGCGGGAACAGAGACGGATAGGACAGGACACAAACCCTATTTCCTAGGGACCTCTAGATAGGTCAGAGTAGAGTGACATGGGGGAGATGAGAGGGACCCAAGATCTCTGGCAGCCTGCATGCTCTGCCCGGTGTCTCCCGCGTACTCAGCAGACTGGGGGCTCCCAGCCCTGCTCCGAGGGGTTAGGGTTGGGAGACCCTTTTGCTGGGACTTTGGGGGTTGGGATATTTGGGTAAGCGGATAGAGAAGCAATATTCACGCCGCATCGGGGGCCGTCCCTGTCTGGCCCCTGCTGCTCTAGCAACCTCTGATGCTTCAAAACAACTCAGGTGGGAGAACAGGGATCGAAACCAATTTTCCTAAGAACATCTAGTAGATGAGAAAAAGGGAGAAGGGTTTTGCCAAAGTGGAGGGCCGACCTTGGCCGCATGGTTGAATCAGATCGGAAAAGGGACCGGAAGGCGGCAGACCACAGGCCTGTGGGCCTGGGTGGGATGATCAAGCATCTGGGTGGGGTCTCGTCTCTCCTAGCACAAGCCTATACTATGGTTTCCTCGCAGGCCGCGACGGAATGACCATCTTTGGGCAGCGGCAGACCCCTAAGAAGCGGCGAAAGTCGCGCACGGCCTTCACCAACCACCAGATCTACGAGTTGGAAAAGCGCTTCCTCTACCAAAAGTACCTATCCCCCGCCGATCGCGACCAAATCGCGCAGCAGCTGGGCCTCACCAACGCTCAGGTCATCACCTGGTTCCAGAACCGGCGCGCCAAGCTCAAGCGGGACCTGGAGGAGATGAAGGCCGATGTGGAGTCCGCCAAGAAACTGGGCCCCAGCGGGCAAATGGACATCGTAGCACTGGCCGAACTCGAGCAGAACTCGGAGGCCGCGGGCGGCGGGGCGGCGGCTGCGGCAGGGCCAAGTCAAGGCCTGGCTCTCCGGCGCTCCCCCAGGCGCTCCGCAGGGCCCGGGCGCCGGGCCGCTGCAGCTCTCGCCCGCCTCCCCGCTGACGGACCAACCGGTCAGCAGCCAGGACTGCTCGGAGGACGAGGAAGACGAAGAGATCGACGTGGACGATTGAGCGGCGCCTGGGCTGTGTCGCCGCCCGGGCCCCTAGCGTCAGCACGCCTCGCCGCCTCCAGGACCGGACCGCCGAGGGGAGCTGGGACCTCCTCTGCAGCACCCGTCTCGCTCCTGCCCCAGGCCCGGACTGGGCTTCCAGCCGCCGCCTCTTCCCTCTCTAAGCAATAAACCCGGGCTGGCCGGCCGGGCCGGCCGCCGCTCACGGCCTCGGCCGCCCCGGCAAACCCTGGCCGAGCAATTCTGTTCGGCTTCTGTATAAATATTTAAACCTATATAGTGGGTTCTTCCCACCGCAGCCTGACTTTTTTTTCCCCCTTTCTTTTGTTTTTAAAATCTCGGAGATCTCCATATTTCCCAAGCTCTCAGGCTGCCAGGTTCGCTGAGGGCGAGGCAGAATCCAGGGTAGCGGACACAGCCCTGCAGTCTGGAGGAGGAGCCGCCCCAACCCTTGTGGTTTCTTTTTGTTTGTTTTTTCTTTTTAATTTTAATTTTAATTTTTCCTGCATGTGGCGAATGCACGGGCCCTCTCCCTTCTCACCTTCCCAGGCCTATTGCAGTTCACTTCTTTTCTTCCTTCATTTTTTTCCCCTGTAGGTGGGAAGGGGCTGAGGGGCCCAGCCTGGCCTGACTTGCAAGTTTAAATCGATCTTTTCTTTCCCCTCTGGAAAGAGTCTGTATCCGATACCGCCTGGGCCCCAACCCCCCACTCCGATCGCTGTTTTTAAAGTCTCCCATTCTTCCTTGGTTTCCTTGGACTGATTGCTGAGGTCCCGATCTTAGCGATAAAGCAGGGGAAATCCAGCCAACCAACGACAACAGAACCCAAAGCCCTAGAATTATTTTTTTACTCTTTTTAGAAAATTTTTTGCATGTGACAGAGACTGAGAGGCCACCCTAAGCCCTCACCCCCTCCTCCACAGTTCTGGGTCTGTCTTGCAGTCTCCAACGCCCTGCTTCTAGATTTGGCCAGATGAGGGTGTTCGGATGTGGGTGGGTCCCTGTGCCCTTTCCCCATGCCCTCTCCTTCCTGGACTGTACCCAAGGCCCCTTTCTCCGATAAATAAAGTCTTTGCCATTTTACTAGAATTGGCAGTGACCGTGTCTGAATGAGTCAGATACAGGCAAACCGGGCAGGTTTGGAGTCTCCCCGCTACCAGTCCATGTTGTCAGCCTTGGAGGCTGTCCAGGAGAAGATATGATTTCGGGGAGGACAGTGAGAATGAGGGGTGAAGGGAGGCTGTGGGAGGGGGGCGCTTCCTACTCCCCATACTTGCAGAAGCTACCAAAAGGAGGGAAGTAGGGGAGGAGAGATCAGGACTTCGCCAGGTCCGGGTTAAAAAGTGAGGCTGCTGTCAGGGGAAATGCCAGCTTTAGGAGTGTGGGGTGCAACATGAATTTGTGTTGGGACACGGGATAGGTATGGAGGGGTTAGCCTGGCAGCCCGGGCGTTTCGGTCTGGCCCCAGGGCATTTAACCTCCCAATTCAGCAGCTACTGTTCTGAGGGCAACATCAGGAGTCTCTTCCCAAGTTTTGGTTCCACCATGGAGGGGTGGGGGGGCTCACCTTTGGGAAAGAGCATAAATGAAGCCGGAGATCTTGAGGACTGGCTGAACAGCACACCCTTGGCCAGAGAGCACTCCGCAAGCTCCCCCAAAAGTTGGGGCTGATTTCTAGCAGACATTCACAAATTCTGCTCCGGCCACTGGGCTAAGGCTAGAAACCTGAGTCTCCAAAGGGCTCTCCGAAGTGTGTCTTGGCGCCCCACACCGGGCTGGGGGAAGGGAGAAAGGCAACTTTCACTTTCCCTAGAGGAGCCGGGTTTTCTCTGGGCTTTTGTTGTTGCTGGGCTGGCGAGTGGCCGCTGTCACCCGAGGAGGGTCCTGCCTGCTGGCCGCTAGGCTCTGTTTCTCGGCAAAATTGATGTGAGAAAAGCGCATCTGGTCTCGGCAGGCGAGGGGGCCCCAGGGCCTGAGTCGGAACGAAAGCTGGTGACCGGGAGAAAAGAAGAGTCCGGAGAAAGGAGGAAGAACAGGGACGAGAGCCGCTTCTAAGCAGACCAAGAAAGTGCAGAGCCACGGAGATGGGGAGAAAGAGACGATGGGGAAAGCTTCAAGGGCCAGACGGAGACAGGCAGGGAAAGAGTTATGGGGAGCAAACGGGCGCAGGGGAGGAAGAGGAAGGAAGGAAGGAAGGAAGGAAGGAAGGAAGGAAGGAAGGAAGGAAGGAAGGAAGGAAGGAAGGAAGGAAGGAAGGAAGGAAGGAAGGAAGGAAGGAAGGAAGGAAGGAAGGAAGGAAGGAAGGAAGGAAGGAAGGAAGGAAGGAAGGAAGGAAGGAAGGAAGAAGGAAGGAAGGAAGGAAGGAAGGAAGGAAGGAAGGAAGGAAGGAAGGAAGGAAGGAAGGAAGGAAGGAAGGAAGGAAGGAAGGAAGGAAGGAAGGAAGGAAGGAAGGAAGGAAGGAAGGAAGGAAGGAAAGGAAGGAAGGAAGGAAGGAAGGAAGGAAGGAAGGAAGGAAGGAAGGAAGGAAGGAAGGAAACAGCCAGGACGACCGGGTGGGCGTGTGGCCGGTTCCTCCCGGGTGACATAAATCGCCCTCTCTCAGGATGGATGGGTCTGTAATTCGGAGCGCGGACCATGAAGGCCGGGACGAATGGACCCGGCGGCCGCTGACAGGCGACAATAGCCGGGCCCAGCCCCCCGCGGCTCCGAGTGCGGGCGCGGCCGCGGCCCTCCGCAGCCCAGAGCGCGCCGGCGCTGGCGACCATATGGTTTTTGAATTTTCTTCACAATTTGTAGACAATTTGATGGATTAGGTCCCCGCGCGCGCCTCCCCGGCACAAAGGCGGCGCAGGGGACCGCGGCGCGGCGGTCACCCCGGCATCTGCGCCCGCCGCGCGCACCCCCGCCCCGCCCGGCCCCCGCCCCGCGCCCCGCGCCCGGGGCCGCCCGCCCAACACGCCCATGAATCCCAATGAAGCGGCCCCGCACCTCCGGCCGCTCCCTGCTTCGCGGCCGCGGGCCCGGCCCCTGCTGGGTCCCCCGCGGGCTGGGGGCGGTAGCCCCCCGGGCCGAGCCCACCCGAGCTGCGGCGCCCGCGGGCGCGCAGCTAAGCAGGCGCATCGGGGCTGAGGAGAAACGGGGCCATTTATCCGCCCGTCTAGTTAAAGCGGGTTATTTGTTTGCTTCTCCGGCCTCCCCCCCCCCCCCCCCCTCCCCCCCCTCCCCTCCCCCCCTCCCCTCTCCTTCCCCTTCTGCCTTTTATTCTTTTGTCTCTAAATGGATTTAATGAGCCTGAAAAACATGACAATTGAATATAACCAAGAAATAAAAAATAACGAGGGAGGAACGAAGGAGGAAAAAGAAAGAAGGAAGGAAGGAAGGGGAAGGATTAATAAAATAAAGCAAAACATCCCTTCATTGTGCTACTCTTGGCCGCGGGGCCGCGCTGGGGGCGGGGTAAGGAGAGCGCCTCGGATCCTTCCCTGCCCACAAGGAGCTCCCAGTCTAGCGCGCCGAAGCCTCCGCGCTCCCAACGCCAAGCGGAGCCGTGGGCCCGAGGGGCAGGGCCGGTCTCTTCGCCGAGAGCAGGCGGGGGTTTCCCGGAGGAGGTGGTTTTAGACCCAGGACCTTGGAAGACGAGAAGAAATATATATATTTTTTCTAGAGGCCAGAAGAAGGAAGGAGACCTAGGCAGTGAGACCGGCTTAGGCGCGCTCCGCAGCGCCATGGCCAGCTAGAAGGCCCGGCTTGGGCAACTCGGCTCCCGCGCATTTCTGGACCCCGATTAGAACCTCCCAGTAATCGGGGGCTCGGCTCTGCAGGATTCGATGCCTCCGCCCGACTGGCCGTGGATTTCTGAGTCCCGCAGAAGGCGCGCGTTGCCCGCTTCCGAGCCCTGAAGCATGGGACGAGATTCCCGGCGGCTTCTCTCTCTGAAGTGGCGGCGGCGGCGGCCTTGGGCCAGGGCCAGGGGTTTGTCAAGGGTGCGTGGGACCGGATTCCGGGGAGACCTGGACTTCCCCACCCTGTCCTTAGTGCCTCGCGGCTATGGGGAGAGTTGTCAACCCACCCACTCGTGAAGCAGGGCCCTCCTATGGTCTTAGCCGCGCTCTGGGCGCTGTCCCGGGGACCTCTGTAGTAAGCGGGGCCTCAGACTCCCAGCGCCGACCCTGGAGAGCGAGAGCCGAGGCACCTGCCCGGACGGCCTAGGGGTATGACTGCAGGAGACCGGGGTGCGCTCCGTGAGAGCGCGGCGTGTGCATCGCGCCTGTGCTCCGCGTGCAAGAGTCCGTGTGGCAGGGTCCGCATGCGGGGCTGTGCTCCTACGCCCGTTTTTCAGACTGAGGTTCCAAGTGCTTGGGACTCACTGAGCCGCCGGCCCTGGGGCCGCATCACCGCGCTGCGTGCGCGTCCTCTCTGGGACTCGGACCTCTCAGCTGACCCACCTACTTTCGGTTCTTTCAGCCCAAGGAGACGGCCCGGCTTTGCTCCTTCCTTCCCTACGGGAGGCCAGGGCCAAGGCCCTGTTTGGCCAGTCCGGGAAAGCGGGAGTTTCTCCAGCCCCGGCCTGGGACCCGCGGCGTGGCGGGGCTGCCCCCTGCCTTCCCCAGCCCCCTCTCCGCCCTCCCCGCCTTCCTCGGCCTGGGGCCTAGCGGGCGGCGCCGGGTGAGGCCGGGAGGCGCAGTTCCTTATTTTACGAGGTGTCGGGCCAGTGTCAGACGCAGCTCCGATAAGTAATACTCCAGTCTGAGGGACCAGAACGTGGTAATTAATCCCAAAGACTTAAGTGTATTTTAGTTCAGGAGAAAAAAAATCACTAATTCAATCGTCCGGAAAATTGAAGTTTGATGCATGAGTCCCCCTGAAAGGGACGAGCTGGGGCTCTCGCCTCCCCCTCCGCCCCTGCCAGTCGCCTCGGGGACCCCCTCCACCCCACCCCCTCTGAGCCTCCGGGGCTAGGCAAGTCCTCTCACCCCACCCTGCTTGTGCCCAGTCACGGAACCCAAGGGCACCTGGGCTTGGATCCTACCCCCAGGAGCACCCTTTTTCTGAGGACCCAGGAAGCAGTTTGTGCCAAGAATACAGATGTTACATACATCTGGGAAGGGGTGCAAGGGAGGTGGAGTGGAGCTGACTAGATAAGGGGTCCAGGAGGGACTGGGTCGGGGTGCAAGTGGGGAGAAGGAACCCCGGTATTGAGAGGATGAGGTCCTGAGTCAGTAGGGTTGGGCTGAGGGGTGCCGCGGGACTAAAGATGGGTGAGTTGTGATGTACCCCATTTGATTTGTGCTTACCTGGAGGCCCCAGTAGAGCTTGGCAGCCTATGGGGAAGCTGGGCCCTGGCCCCGAACATGTCCACATGCCCCACAACCCAAAGGTTGTGTGTGGGACAGCAGCTTAGGACCATGTGGGTGGGGTGGGGAGTGGGTGGGTGCGGGGGGTCTGCTTGTAGGGCTGGGAACAATACTCTGGCAGCAGAATTTTCACCCCCCCTTTTTTTTTTTTTTTTTTGGGTCACACCCGGCAATGCTCAGGGGTTACTCCTGGCTCTGCACTCAGGAATTACTCCTGGCGGTGCCTGGGGACCATATGGGATGCCGGGGATCGAAACCAGGTCTGCCGCATGCAAGGCAAACGCCCTACCCGCTGTGCTATTGCTCCTGCTCCTTCCTGAGTTTTCCTGACTTTCACCTTTGCATCCTTAGCACCAGAACTGTCCTTCTAAGGTACCTGTCTCCTCCTGGGCTCTGTGCAGGGCTGCCGGGTGGCAGCAATGGGGTCTGTCCCTGGGTGTGTTGGGGGCAGCACGTGTGCCTAATGGATGGAAATGGAGCACATGCCACGGGGCTGGGGATGCTGCGGTGTTTGTGTAAGCAATTGTCACAAACTAGAGAGTGCAACTAGGTGTGACTAAGTTTGTGCAATGGAGAGGACAGAAGAAAACTATCACAGAGAGGGCAGGAGCATTGCACCTAGTGAAGGAGGCCCTGGGGTGTGTGATGGGTGTGAGCTACAGATAACGCAGAAGGGATGGGACGCTAGTGAGGAACTGAGCAATGGACAGACAACCGGAAACCAGCTTGGAAGGGCCACTTGCACCGAGCTGGTGACTCTGAAGCACTTCCAGTGGGGCCGGGGACTCCTGAGAGGGAGAAGCAGAGCCGGCCAGGGAACTCGGCCTGCAGACAGCTGAGGCCCACATGTAAGCACTGCGCAGACTTGAATTCTGCATCTTGGACACTGCAAATAAGGAAGTGTGTGTGTGTGGGGGGAGGCCCCTGCTCTCCCCTTGGCTTGACTTAATTCCCAGGCTGAATTTTGTTTCTTCAGTCCTCTACAGTCCTGAGGAGGTGGGAAGCTCTGCCTTGCCCAAACCTGGAGGGTACAAATAGCATTTTCTGCAAACCCAGGCTCGAAGGGCCATTCTGCCAGCAAGGATGGATGTGGATGTCCACCTACCCTGGAATGGGGCTGTAGGTGCCTGGGCTGAGGACTGGGCCCCCACCCGCACGGATGCCACTAGCTGCCTGTGAGTGCAGGTGGCTGAGATGGAAAGGAAGGTGGGGACCTGAGGGGGGTGCTGGGACCCCTGGGGATTTAGTTGGCAGCTTCGCGAGGTTTGAGGTGAGGTCTCTCTGGGTGTGGGTGTGATGTCTCAATACGTGGTTGAAGTTGTTGGGGGGTCTGTACTTTGACCCTCCCCTAAACTCAGGGACCTGTGTTAGAGCGAGAGGCCCAGAGCTCTGTGGAGAGGGGAGTTAAGACCGTGCTCGCCGGGAAATAAAGGCAGGGAAAGGGATACGGGTCTCAGTGGTCGAGCATTGCCTTGCATGAGTGATGCCCTGGGTTTGATTCCCTACACTGGAAAACAAACAAATAAACACAAAACAAAACAAACATCCCTTCCCTCCTTGTTTGTTTCCCCAACATTGGGCTGGGGAAGAGGCATCTCCCCTCCTATCCCGCAAAGTCTGGGGAGCTGCTTATTCCTCCTTAGAGACGGCCCCCCTTTCTCTCATCACTGGGGAGGGCCCATTGATCTGGCTGCCCAAGGACTCCGGTGGCATAGGCACCATATGGCACAGGCCCACAGGTGAAGGATCGGCCGTGGGGCTCCTGGGTGCCCAACCATTGATGGGCAAGTGCCCCACAGACATAGTGGCCTCAGAGCCAACACAGGCAAGGCAGGCATAGATAGTCCCAGAGACCCAACACACACCCACAGTGGCACAGACATATGGAGGCCTTGAAACACCGGGAACCCCATTGTACATCACACACCCATAGAGACACCCCCCCACCATGGCACAGAGCAGAACCTTCATCCCCATCACCACAGCCAGTGAGGAAGCACAAATCCCAGTCAGCACCCCCCCACCCTCCCCCCTGGCACACCCCAATGCCAGCTGTGGGTCACGGGGTGAGGGAGGGAGTGGCTATGTGAGGTGACTTTGGGGAAAATGCTGCCCAGATGTTCTCAGGAGCCCTCAGCTGGGGAGGCCAGACACGGACATGGTTGTTGGGGCAGGGAGGCACCGGCTGTCTGGGGGAGCTCCTAGTCCTTGGCCCAGGAAAAACCCAAGTCCCCAACCACCCCAGAAATGCAATCAAAGCTGCCGCCCGCCGCCCTGCACAATGGCTCTGGCTGGAGTCGTTATCATTTTTGTTAACTTTTTATCGACTGTTTGCTAGATGGCGTGTCAGTAAAGTGTATGATTTGAGATGAAAAATTAGGCAGATTAACCTGAGGGGAGAGCCTGATTGATTACTAAATAGGATCAATTTGAAAGTTTTAGTCCTGGCGTTTCTGCAGAGCCTCTTAATACTTCAAACTTCAATTTTACGGGCGATTGAACTAAGCATGTTTCTGACAAAATTGATATATGTATTAATTTGCTTTAACTGGTGATTAATTACTCTCCACTGAAAGAATTATATGGAGCTGTTTGCCTGCGATTTGCATATTAATCAAATTCTAGTTGATAATTCCACCGGTGGGGGCCGGGGGGCGGGGCGTGGGGCGCGAGGGCGTGAAGGGGTGTTTGCGCGTGTGCCGGTGTCTGCGCCCGTTGTGGGGGGGCTCCCCACCCCCCTCTTTGCTCGCTCCCTGCTTAGCTGCCAGTTTAGTGCATTAAAACCAAAGATGCAGAACGAGTTTGCCCGGCTATTTGGCGGGAGCAGAAATTGCCTGTCCGGTTTTATGATCTGCTCAGCCTGAGCAGCCGGGTCCTTAATGTCCCCTGTCAAAGTGTCCGCAATTTAAAGGGAAAACGGCCCCCGCTTTAGCGCCGCAGCCGGCCTGACAAGGGATGAGGCAGGGACCAGCACCCCTTTAAATAACTCCCTTTCAGAAGAACCACCGTTTCCCTAAGGCCCCCGTTTCTGGGCACCCTCAGAAATCGACCCACGTCCTTGGAGAGGTCCCAGCGCCTCGAGTGTTCTAACCGCAGACCCGCCCCCACACAGATATGGGGTGGGGGGGTACATGCAGGCGCAGTAGAGACCCGGAGCCGCCGCCAGACACTGTCACTTGAGCTGGCGGGCAGGGAAGCCACCCTCTTAGACACGCGCACATACAGCTACCCGGTCACACTCCTATTCACTTAGACCCCTCTCGCGGCCTGTCTGGAGACACACTCAGCTTTCCACACGCACACCCCGGACGCCCAGCTCCGCGTACAGGAGGGGAGCACGCATAGGCACCCAAGTCACGTCCGCCCGGCCTTTCAGGGCACGTGGTCACACACTAACACACGCTCAGCCCCACCGCAGACCGCATCCACACACGGGCGGTCATGGAGCCCCTCGCCGGGAATTCCCGCGCCCCAGACACCCTCCACACTTGCTGGCACCCTTCCCCCCTCCCAGTCCTCAGGGCCCCTCTGGGACCCATTTTGGAGTCGCACTCTCTAAGCTTAAAGGGGGCGGCGCTTCCGAAGCAACTTTTCCCATCTTTGGATTCAAAGGGTAGGAGTGTAATTAAAACCAGATAATTAATGAGACAATATTCCTCCAGCTACATCTTTAATGAACAAACCCCTTCAGGGCAGCCTCTTCTTCTAGGCTCATTAAAGAGAAGAAAGTTGGGCGGTTCGCGGACTTCCCAGAGCGTTAATAACGAACCAGGAGTGGGTGCCCCGGCCCGGAGCGCAGGAGCCACTGTCGCGCTCCCTGCCCTGATTGTCCCATCACCTCTTTGTTCCTTTTCCCTCCCCACTCCCACCCACGACCCCCAATCTCCTCGGATTCCACAGTCTCCATTCGACCGAGCCCCCCGCCCCCGCCAGCAAGACGCAGGGCTGCAAGACGCTGTTCTGGGACTTCCTTCTCTGCCTACCCTGTCGGGCGTCCACACGCCCCCCACCCCCAAATTGAGCTTGGAATTCCTCCGGGTCTGACTCGTGGCCCTCAGCCCTGCGGCCCGGCCAAGCACTGCGCGCTGCAGCTGGCGGACTGGGGCGATTCTGTAGAGGAACGTCGGGACAACGAAGGGACCCCAGACTTCCAATGAACTTTAGTGCCCTGGCTCGGTAACCTACGGACTGGCATTTGAGCTGCGGTCATGGGAAGAGACAGAAAGACAGAAGGGGGCCTAGATCATCTGGAGTTCCAAGCACGCCCTCGCTGGAACGCGCACTCGCAAGTACGGGCACGAGCACAGGGCGCGCTCGCAAATCCAGACACGCGCGCGCGCACCGCACATTTGCTCAGACGGTGCGGCCGGCGCGGCCCTGGAAGCCGGGCCTGGGCCTTCCCCGGCTGCCCGCGGTCGCTCTAGCTTCGCTGATCTCCGGGGCAGGGACCTGTGGTCTCCCGGGCCTGGAGAGGGCGGCGCGCTGGTGGCTCGCGGCCGGGCGAGCCCTCGTCACACCCGGGCGGGGGAGGCAGCTTCGGCGGCGGCTTTAGCTGCTGCGCCTGTGTTCGCCTGCTCTGGCTTTTAGGGATGAGTTATGTGGCAATGAGCGAAGTAAATCTGTATGCGCAAAAGATGCTAATTACTCTTAATAGCCTACCCAGACGCCCCGAGACTGGAAACCCAGAAACGTAAATCTGCTCCCGATAAATATTTTTAATTGTGAGATTTCCTGGAAAGAAAGCTTTGGGTGTGCGGGGCCGAGGCAGTTGACTTGGGAGGGAGGAAACAAGCCCCCTCGGCCGGGGGATTCAGAATCTGCGTCCCGCGAAGGGGCGCCAGGCGCAGACCGAGCGACCTAAGCCGGGGCTGGCCGACTCCGGGTAAAGTTAGTGATGTATCGCATTAATTACCAGTGTGAGCTGCAAATGGTTCGAGGCCCAGGGAAAATTAATGGGAATCCAAATTCTAATTATGTAGCTGTTGTTAAAGAGTTTAACTAGATAGTCACGGAGAAAATTGGATTATGCATAGAAATATGCAGCCCGCGCTCGGGCTGTCCGGGGACTCTCGGCCGGGCCCCTCCAGCCCTAGAGGACGCTCCTCCTCTCCGAGGGAGAAAAGACCCACCCCTGGCCCGGCGTATAAATAAAGATTCCGCATCTTCCGATGGCAGCGGAGCGGGGCTGGGATGGAGGCCGGAGTTGGCTGAGGCGCGCTCCCTGCAGAGCTCCCGGGCTCCTGGGTCCCTTGACCTGGGAGTGCCTGTGCCCATTTCTCAGGTGAGAGACTCCGGTTTCGGTGAATGCAGCCCGTGCCCCTCTTCTGATAATCTTATAATTACTTCTTGGCGCTGTGGGTTTATTTTTGCCCCCCCCACTATCAGTTTAAGGAAATAGCCACCAACCGGAAGCCCAATTACACCCGAAGCCTCGTCATTCACTTTATTAAGGACCTTGGATATGTTTCCATTTTCGCAGGAAATGAGATCTGATCAAGCAGCACTAATACCTCCGGCCTCGGGGAGGGGGCGGGGACTTCAGGGGCGGCTCCGCGGCGGCGGCGGCGGGCGCGGGGTGCTGAGCCAGGAGCGTGGGGCACTTGGGGGCTACCGACACTCACCTGCCACTTCTTTCGCTTTCTCCCACAATTTCCCAGAACCCTCCCATCCGTTCAGTCTCGCCCTCCCCGCCCCACCTGGCCGACCCCCGCTCTCTCGCGTCCCCGCCCTCTCCTTCACGCAGGCGCTGTTGGGGGCCCCCGGCGAGGACTGACAGAGGCGGGAGTATTACCCCCCCACCCCGGAGACATCCAACGTGCCTTCAAGCCCACCGTCCTTCCCTGGAGCGTGGCGGGGGAGGACTGGACGGCGGGAGATGCGTCACTTTCCCGATCCCAGTCCACGCCCCCTTCAGTCTCCGAAGCTAGACCGGCCTCTCCGAGGAAAGGAGGACGCACCTTCTCCTTGCCACCCCTGGGTTTTGGAGGAGAAAACGGGTCGGGTCTCCCTGCTGGGCTCCGTCCAGCTCGGAGGCTGCACCGCGCTGGGCAGCCGCCGGCGGCTTCGAGCGCCCCTTCTCGGATGTGCGTTTCCTAGACGGCCGGGTGGGGTTAACGCCTGCGCTCTGGCGGCCGCGCCGGCTCAGCGCCCCGCTGCACGCTGGCAGCAGGTTGAACTCTGCAAACTGTGGGGCGCGAATGAATTGGGAGGATGGGACCTCTGGGCCGAGCCTCCGGAGACCCGAAGGCCTGGAGAGGGCGGCCTTTACGAGTTCGGGGATTCAAAGCCAATAATGTGCAGGTAGTGGCGAACGCCAGGCTAGGTCCCGACGGATGAGTTCAAAGAAGGCGTGTGGGAAGGGCGCACAATTGTGGAGGCTACAAATGTGGGGTCAGATGTTGGAGCTCTCCCCCTACCCGCTGCTTTCTGCCGGGCCCCCATATCTCCTCGAGGCTTGGGTGAGTCGCTAGAGTGTTTTAAGGAAGATCAACAGAAGGGAACCAGACCAAGAGACCTCGCCGCGTGGCGCGATCGGATCCTGGGACACACAGATACACATGGGCAGGCTCTTGGACGGTGGATTTCCGGCCTGCAGTTCTAGAACTCCAGTTCTTCCCCTAGTGGCCTCAGAAGAGGACCCGTAAATCCAGAGAGCCAGGGAAATAACAGCAGACTTTATCAGCCTCAGGATCCTTCCCCCTCCCATCTCCCACCTTCCAGCACCCTGGAAAGGGGTAGAGGACCCACTCTAGCTCTTGCTAGGCGTGTCACGCCTCCCAACACCAAAGCTACTCCTTTTTTGTTTTTTTTTTTTTTTTTTTTTTTTTGCTTTTTGGGTCACACCCGGCGATGCTCAGGGGCTACTCCTGGCTCTGCACTCAGGAATCACTCCTGGCGGTGCTCGACTATGGGATGCCGGGGATCGAACCCAGGCCGGCACAGGCCGGCCGCGTGCAAGGCAAACGCCCTACCCGCTGGGCTATCGCTCCGGCCCCACCAAAGCTACTCCTTAGACCCCAAACGCCCTCCCGTCCCTGCTGCTGTGAGGAGGCTGAAGGAACCTGGCTGGGTCTCCAGCCCGGCTCCTTGCTGCGCGGGTCAGGAGCGCCCGAAACCAGCGCGTCTCCGTGACACGGACTTAGAGCGCCACCTAGCGTCAGTCATGGAGAAGCGCAACAGCGGCCGGAGCTAGCGGGCGCCCCTTTTCTCTTCCCCACCTGGCACCTAAAAAGCCCACCAGGATGCCAAACCGCCCTCACACCACAAACTCTTACATGAACACGCTTCACCTCCACATTCGAACTCTGAGTCCCTAAGGGAAGACTACGGCAAAGAACAAGAGGAGTACAAGCGGGGTGGGGGTGGGGGTCTCGGAACCGGAGACACCCAGATCACTTTTTCGAGGTTTGGGTACGAAGCTACGAAAGGCGCCACCCTAGGACTCTCCCGGGGGGGGGGAGAATAAAGGCTCCTCCATGGACCATCGCAAGAGTAAGGGGAAGTGATGTTGCCCGTTGTCCCTGTCCCTACGCTAGCCAGGCCAGCTTCTGAAGTCAGGTTTCCAGACCTCCCTCACCTGCTCCTCACCCCACCCCCAACTCTCCGGCCAGCGGAGTTCGGGGCCTCGGAATGGAGGGAAAGGTTAGGCAAGAGCGCCCTCTGCTGCCCACAGAGTAATACTGCCACCGTCTGCCACTCACCATCAGCTTTCCGGATCCCAAACTGGTGGGCTGCCGTGATTTATTCCCGAGGGAAGGGGGCCCTTTCCCTACCGGGAAGACACTTCTCTGGTCGGCTTGGGTTTGCACAGGGAAGGAGTGATTCCAGCCCCCACTGTTAGCCCTGCTCATCACCTCACTCCCTTCTGCTGGCCGGCCAGTCCGCCCCACTCCAACTGATCTGGGGCCTGGGCGCTTAGAAAAACCTTCCCCTTCCATCCACCACGATGGGCTTCTTAGAGAACCCTTTACCACTGAAATGCCAGGGGGTAGTGAGCGTCACAGAGAAGAGAATAGATATTCTAGTCTGCTGCAGAACCCAGATTTGGCCAAAAATAAAAATCCAGGTCAGCCCATTCAGAGACCAGACAAAAGGGCCATCTTGGAGGTGTGGTAACTGCTGCCTGCATTCCGGAAGCGCGGATTCCCTGAGTGCCAGTCAAGGTGACACAGTCACTTCCTTTTTATTTTTATTTATTTATTTTCAAGTTTTTGGGTCACACCCAATGATGCTCTGGGGTCATTCCTGGCTCTGCCCCCCAGAAATTAAATCTCAGAGACTCAGAGACACGGGGTAGAGCTGCTACCGGCTCTCCCTGTGCCCAGCTGATCAAGAGGTGCCCAGGAGGGAAGGTGGGTTCTAGCCCTGACCCACCATCCCAGCAGAGCTTTGAAAGAAGCCAGAGGAACCCCTACACCATGAAGGCCGCCATTTTCAACATGAGCATGGAGTCAGGAATAGCCCCTAAGAACTGCTGGGTGCAATCATATACTGGGTGGGACATTTGTCTTGCATGTGGCTGACCCAGGTTTGATACCTGGCATCCCAATGGTCCCCCAGAGCACCACCAGGAGGAATTCTTGGATGCAGAGCCAGGAATAAACCCTGAACATCACCAGGTGTGACCCAAAAGCGGGGGAGGGAAACTGCTGGGTAGGAAAAGGAAGGAAGGAAGGAAGGAAGGAAGGAAGGAAGGAAGGAAGGAAGGAAGGAAGGAAGGAAGGAAGGAAGGAAGGAAGGAAGGAAGGAAGGAAGGAAAGGAAGGAAGGAAGGAAGGAAGGAAGGAAGGGAATGAGGGAGGGAGGAAAGAAGGAAGGAAAGAAGGGGGAGGGAGGGAGGAAGGAAGGAAGGGAAGGAAGGAAGGAAGGGAGGGAGGGAGGGAGGGAGGGAGGGAAGGAGGGGTTTGATTTAGAGATAGGTAACCCCCTGCCTCACCGGGAGGGCTGAGGGGCTATATTCTCACTGGGGAGCGTGTGCCCCAGGTCTCTGAGTTGTAAGCGGAAGGAAGGGGAGGGTTTTATGAGCACGTGTGGATGTTTTAGGAACTGGGTATCCACGGCTGCTGGGGTCTCTTCTGATTTTCAGTTTGGTTTTTGAGGGCCAGACCTGGCAGTGGCCAGGAATTACTCCTGCTGTATGCTCAGATATCGCTCCTGGTGGATTTGGGGGACACTTGAGTGCTGGGGATCAAACCCGAGTCAGCCGCATGAAGGCAAGTGCCTTTACCCTCCTCCACTGTACTGTTGCTCTAGCCCTGGACGCTCCTGGTTTATGTTTTGTTTGTTTTGTTTTTACTGTTTAATGCATTATTTTATAATTTTTTTTTAATTTAAAGCCTTTGTGACTTACAAAGTTATTTTGATTTACAAAGTTATTGACGGGGCTGGAGTGATAGCACAGTGGGTAGGGTGTTTGCCTTGCATGCAGCCAACCCGGGTTCAATCCCCGGCATCCCATATGGTCCCCTGAGCACCGCCAGGAGTAATTCCTGAGTGCAGAGCCAGGAGCAACCCCTGAGGGTCACCGGGTGTGACCCAAAAAAGAAAAAAAAACCCACAAAGTTATTGATGTTGAATTTTAGGCACATAATATTTCAACACTATTTTATTTGTTTATTTATTTATTTATTTATTTATTTATTTATTTATTTATTTATTTATTTATTTATTGCTTTTTGGGTCACACCCGGCAATGCTCAGGGGTTTCTCCTGGCTCTGCACTCAGGAATTACTCCTGGCAGTGCTCAGGGGACCATATGGGATGCCGGGGATCGAACCCCGGGTTGGCACGGCGCGGCGCAAGGCGAAACGCCCTACCCGCTGGACTATCGCTCCGGCCCCTCAACACTATTTTAATCCCACCACCAAAGTCAAGTCCCTCTACCAGGATTCTCAGACTCTCTCCTCCCACCCAGCCCTCCCCACATGCCAAAGTTCAGTGGTTGCAGCTTAGATCCCATGTTTTCACTGTTGCCGACTCCTTTGGTTATAAGCTCTGCCGTTTTCCCATGTCTCCAGAGTGACAAAGGCCCCACCCTGCGGCCCCTTTATTCTCCCTTCTCATCTTCCTCCCCACCTTGGTTTCTTCCTTCTGTCTTTCTCCTCTAAACTCTGAGGCCAAGGGCGACCTAGGCACCCCTCTCTTACTCCGTTACATCTCCTCATTCCGATTTTATTTTTTTATTTGGGGGCCACATCCAGACATGTTGAGGCTACTCCTGGCTCAGTGCTCGAGGTCACTCCTGCTGCTGCTCAGAGAATCATATGGTGCGGAGGGAAACTTAGACTTCACACATGCAAGCTCAGAGCTTTCCCCCAAGCCACAAGCCCAGGATTTTTCTGGATTTTAACCACCAGCCGATTGTGAAAACGACAGGAATGAACCCAGAGCCTTCAGCTCTGAGCACCTCCCAGAAGTTCGTGTCCTTGGCCACTGAGTGGCCATCATGCTCCACACTTAGACAAGGAGGCACCCACTTTCGTCTCTGCGGCACCCACTTTCGTCTATTCAATCCCTGGTACCCCCTGGCAGTGCTTGGGGCGATATGTGGCACCGGTTGAATTCCAGAGGGCTGTGTGCAAGACAGGTGCCTGAACTATCACTCCGGACACGTTTTATTAATTTAGGGAACACGTCTGGTAGTTCCTTACTTGAGGATCACTCCGGGTGGTGCTTGGGGGAGCGATCTGGGGCTCAGGGAAGAACCAGAAGCTCCTTATGCTCAGCCGGTGCTGCAGCCCTGACCTGCCTCCCTGACTCAGCCCTGGTGGTTGATTTGTCTATTTATTTGGTTACTCATTTCTGGCTCACATCAGCGAGGCTCAGTACTTGGGCACTGCTAGCAGGACCATACGCGGTGCCGGGAGTCAAACCTGGTTGGTCACATGCAAGGCAAATGCCCTCCTTGCTGTACTCTCTTCATTCCCAGCCTGTGTGTTCTTTGACCTGCTGTGGAGGCAGAGGTGTGTGTGCGTGCATGCGTGTTTATGGTATATGTGTATGTAATATGTATATGTGTGTTGTATGTGTGTATGTCTATAGTTGTGTGTGTGGTGTCTGTGGTGAGTGTGTGTCTGCATGTTTTTCTGGGGATGGCATGCACTCCTAAAGGGGTTTGTGTGTGTGTGTGTTAGTTGGGTATGAGCCTGCATGTTTTTTTCTGGGGTGGGCTGGCATGCGCTCCTAAGGGGTCTGTGTGTGTTTATGTGTGTGTGTATATTAGTGTGTGTACACTCCTATGGGTCTGTGTTTATGTGTGTGCATATATTAATGTGTGGGCACTCCTAAGGGGTCTGTGTGTGTATTAGTGTGCACTCCTAAGGGGTCTGTGTGTACATTAGTGTGTGCACTCCTAAAGGGGTCTGTGTGTACATTAGTGTGTGCACTCCTAAGGGGTCTGTGTGTACATTAGTGTGTGTACTCTTAAGGGGTCTGTATGTACATTAGTGTGTGCACTCCTAAGGGGTCTGTGTGTACATTAGTGTGTGCACTCCTAAGGGATCTGTGTGTACATTAGTGTGTGTACTTCTAAGGGGTCTCTGTGTGTACATTAGTGTGTGCACTCCTAAAGGGGTCTGTGTGTATTAGTGTGTGCACTCTAAGGGGGTCTCTGTGTGTACATTAGTGTGTGCACTTCTAAGGGGTCTCTGTGTACATTAGTGTGTGCACTCCTAAGGGGTCTCTGTGTGTACATTAGTGCGTGCACTCCTAAGGGGTCTCTGTGTACATTAGTGTGTGCACTCCTAAGGGGTCTCTGTGTACATTAGTGCACTCCTAAGGGGTCTCTGTGTACATTAGTGTGTGCACTCCTAAGGGGTCTCTGTGTACATTAGTGTGCACTCCTAAGGGGTCTCTGTGTACATTAGTGTGTGCACCCTAAGGGGTCTCTGTGTACATTAGTGTGGCACTCCTAAAGGGGTCTCTGTGTACATTAGTGTGCACTCCTAAGGGGTTTGTGTACATTAGTTGTGCACTCTAAGGGGTCTCTGTGTACATTAGTGTGTGCACTCTAAGGGGTCTATGTTAGAAGTGCGCACACTCCTAACAGAACAATAATCGTTTTTGCTCCCCCTCTCTGTTCTCCACATCCACTTGGAGGCCTCTTCGAGTAGATGCTAAAACTCCAGTGACGGTGCCTGTGTGTGTGTGGCTGGCTGGAGGCCCCTGAACGCTCGCACGTGACCTTCAGAGGGCCCAGCTTGTAGGCCAGAACATAGTGGTGGAGGAGCAGGGAGCTGGTACACGCCTTGGCCAGTAGCGAATCACTTCCCCAGCCCCACCCATGGCGCCTGCGGGGACCCCTGGGCTTTCCCTCCGGGGAGCTGACCCTCGGGTTCAGTTTGGTGACTCAGCGGCCCCCTCCTCCCAGGTGAGCGCATGTCCACTCTCCACCTTCTTGCGACTCCAAGATGGGGCCGGGACAAGTGAGTAGGGCACAACTGCGCAGGCGAGGGCTGTGTGTGTGTGTGTGTGTGTGTGTGTGTGTGTGTGTGTGTGTGTGCTTGCGACTCCAAGAGTGGGCCGGGACAAGTAAGTAGGGCACAACTGCGCAGGTGAGGGCTGGAAAAGTGGAGGGTGTGTGTGTGTGTGTGTGTGTGTGCGTGTTTTTTTTGTTGTGTGTGTGTGTGTGTGTGTGTGTGTGTGTGTGTGTGTGTGTGGGTGTGTGGGTGGGGGGGGGTGGGGGGGGGGGGGGGGGGGTTCCCGGAAGTGGTTCTGACTGAGTGCTCTCTCCCTAGCACCAGGGCTGCTGCAAGTGGCTGGGAGGAAGCCCCTCCCCCCAGGGGCTTTCTTCCAATCACAGGCTTCCCAGCATCTAGCCCTTCCTGTAGCCCCGCCTCTCCTTTCAGTCCCCCAAACCTGGGAGAAGCAGAGATGTGGGGTGTCCTGGTGCTTAACCACCAGAGAGGCTAGACCTGATCTACCTGATGGCCCGCCCAGTCCGTCCGTCCCTCCCACCCTCCCGCACATCCCCCAACGCACCCCCATCCAGCCCCACCATCCCACCTGCCTGGGCCAACCTTTCCTGAGATTCTCTGCCTTCCTTCCAGTCAGTCTCTGCTGTTCTTGTTTTTTTTGGGTCACACCAGCGATGCTCAGGGGTTACTCCTGGCTCTGCACTCAGGAATTACTCCTGGCGGTGCTCGGGGACCATTGGGATGCCAGGGATCGAACCCAGGTTAGCTGCATGCAAGGCAAACGCCCTACCCGCTGGACTATCTCTCCGGCGCCCCAGTCGCTGTTTTTTTTTTTTTTTTTTTTTTTGCTTTTTGGGTCATACCCGGCAATGCTCAGGGGTTACTCCTGGCTCTGCACTCAGGAATCACTCCTGGCAGCGCTCGGGGGACCATATGGGATGCCAGGGATCGAACCCGGGCCGGCATGAGCCGGCCGCGCGTAACGCCCTACCCGCTGGGCTATCGCTCCGGCCCTCCCCAGTCGCTGTTTTATAGGATGTTTTCACCGCAGCCACCCTCGCCCCTTCTCTGGTGCCTTCCACCGTGCCGCCGAGGCTGTTGCCCTCAGCGCGTTTGTGCTGGCGCCGGGTGCTCTCAGGGCGCATCCTCTGCGCACAGGCGCGGGTGCAGGCACACGTCTCTTGCCAGCATGAAGCCCAGAAACTAAATGGAAGCCGCCATGGTGCCTGGAGGCAAACGAGGCTGGGCCTGGAACAAGCTGAGATCTGCTCTGGGCGACTCAGGACAGAATTTCCCACTCAAGCTTAAGGCAGACACTCAAATCAGATTAGAAAGTGCTGGGAACAGAGGGGCTGTGTCAAGCAGAGGGGCAGGGAGCCACCGCTTTATCCTCTATCTCCATGTGAACACGCCTCCCGCCACCAGGCACAGTCACCCGCCTGGGCTCTGTCCTGTGCCCTCCTGGCTTCCCGAGGCCCACCGAGATCCTGGCCTACTGTTGGCAATCAATTGTGGAAGAGAGAGAAGTTCAGGACAAAACACAGGGGTGTCACCCAGCAAACCTGAACTCAGGGAAGAACTCTTTAGCCTCCAGGTAAAAGTGATATCATTAGGGGCCGGAGTGATAGCACAGTGGGTAGGGCATTTGCTTGCACACGGCTGAACACATGTAATCAATCACTGCCATATCCCCTATGGTCCCCCGAGCACCACCAGAAATAATTCCTGAGTGCAGAGCCAGGAGTAAGCCCTGAGCATCTCTGGGTGTGACTTCAAAAGCCAAAAAATGTGATGAGATTAGAGTCCCAAGTGCAGATGAGAGGGTCTGAGACAGGCTCCTCCCCAGCCCAGATGGAGGCTCTCAATCGGGTTCCTCCTTGCAGAACTGGCAGCCAAGCCTCTGCCGTTGCAGGCTGGGCTGGGCATAGCAAGTTGCTGGCATCTGTCCTTCCTGCCACGGGAAGCTGCAATCAGCAGGCGGAGGAGGAGCGTTTGTCTGAATGTTCTGTTGGGTTCTTTGGCACCTCCACAGGATGCAGACAGGTCCAGATACCCTGCCACTAGTGAGGGAAGGGGCCGTTAGAAGCCCCTCACTGCCATAGCTCATGTGAGGGCAGCGGCAGAAGTGTCCTCTGCGCCCATTGAGGAAGGAGCAGCGCCTTGAGTCAAGACACAGCCTAGGCACGGGGGAGAGCTGCCATCCGGCTCTCCCCAGCTCAGCTGACCATGAGGCTCCCAGGAGGCAAGATGGGTTTTGGGAGTGGGCCCATCACCTCTGTTGGGCCTCAGAAGCAGCCGGATGAGACTCGCTCACCATAATAGCCGCCATTTTTGTGGTCTGGACCTGGTACATCAAACTAGTGGAACCAATCATGTTCTAGAATATATTACAATCTACAATGTGTAAGAAAGGGAAGTGAGAAGGAGAGAGAGAGAGAAAGAGAAAGGAGATAAAGAACCTGCCATGGAGACAGGCTGGGGGGAGGGGAAGGGAGGTGAGGATATTGATGATGGGAGATGGGCAGGGGTGGAGGGATGGGTGTTGGAACACTGTAGAACCTAAACTCAAACATGAACATCTTGTAATTGTATATCTAACGGTGGTATAATAAAATATTAAAAAACAAGACACAGCCTGTCTGAGGAAGAGGCAGGACCCAAACAGGTCCCCAGGACACTGGCAAGCGTTTGGTCCACTCTGTTGACAGTAGAGAATCAAAACCACCCAAAGGAGCTGGCCCGACATAGCAGGACACTAGGGACGCTTCTTGGATTCCTCCCCAGAAACGGGCTGCAGAGATTGAGAGATGATGTATCCCCACTCCCCTAATATGACTGCTTGGAGCTGGGGCGCAGACAACCCCATCCTGAGTTGGCCATAGCCTTGCCCCTGCTTTGGACAGGGCTTGAGGGCGGGAAGGACATCTCTGTAGCCTTGAGTGCAAGAGCCAAGGCGCTGGCCTGGACACATGGAGAAGGCGGCTGGTCCCAGGAAAGGGGCTTCGACCATGGCACCTGGAGAGAGGCTGCTCGCTCTGGGCGCCTCCCAAAAGGCCCCAGGTGCCATCTGTTCCGGGGCTCCCAGAGACCCCTGTGTCCTGTGTTAACTCCCCTTTTGCCTTAGCCAGGAACATTTCTGTCACTGTATCCCCCAAACTCAAGTCAGAGGAATTAGAGAAGCAAATGGCACAGAAGGGAAACGTGCGAAACATCCCGGGCACAGGGATGGGGGAAAGTCACGTCTCGCTCTCCATCTGTCCGGCCACTTCCTGTCTTGACCTCCCCATCTCAACAGACCCACACAGCCCAAACACCCCCATACAGGGATGGCCACCCTGCCCCTGAGCCCACACCTTTCAGGTCCAGCTACTGGACTGTAATCTCTGCACATACTTTATATATGAGAGGGTGAAGGAATATATTGATTTGGGGACAAGGGTTCTGCCACCATATATTAATCAGGATGCCTTTCTCTTTGCTGCACGGAGACTTAAGCGAGCCCCCAAAGCTCTGTCCCGACCACAGCTCCACTCACCACCTCTTTAGTAAATGTACTTGATTAGTTAATTGATGTTGCTGTGGCTGTGGAGGCCACTCCCAGGAGGACTTTGAGGTCACCTGGCCACACTAGCAGTGCTCACAGGCCATGTGCCAGGGACAGAGCCCAGAGCCTTGCACATACGAGGGCATCTGCGTCCCCACATCTTCCCTTCCCTTCCTGCTGAGCTCCTTATTGCAATCTCTATTGGGGGATTGCACGTACCTAGTTGTGGTAGTCACTGGGGCCACAGTGTGTGTGTGTGTGTGTGTGTGTGTGTGTGTGTGTGTGTGTGCGTGTGCATGCATGCTAGGGATCACATACAGCAGAGCTTCGAGGCTCAGGCTCTGTGCCTGGATCACAGCAGGGATAGAAACCTTAGAGTCATACTTAACAAAGTAAAATTGCCACTGAGCCGTCTTGCAGCCCCCTACCCCTCTATCCATTTGTTTCTTCATTTTACGCATTTATTATTCAAGGTGCTGGGGATTAAGCCCAGGGGTCCACACAAACGGGTTCTTCTTTCTCTGAGCATATCCCCAGAGCCCCAGGCCCTCTTTCCTTACCCCTGTTTTAAAAAAGCAGAATCAAAGTCCAACTAAAACTGGTTTAAGGGATTGCAGAGATAATAGTACAGGGGGAAAGTGCTGGACCCCAGTTTGATCTCTGGCACACCATATGCTCCCCAGACTCACCCCCTCAGAAAATCACTACCTTAAGAAGTAAAGAGGAGGGGGCGGAGCGACAGCCCAGCGGTAGGGGTTTGCCTTGCACGTGGCTGGCCCAAGCCGGCCCGGGTTCGATCCCCAGCATCCCATATGGTCCCCCGAGCACCACCGGGAGTAATTCCTGAGTGCAGAGACAGGAGTAAGCCCTGAGCATCGCCGGGTGTGACCCAAAAAGAAAAAAAAAAAAGAAGTAAAGAGGGAGAGCCAGGGGAGCTATAGCCCAGCGGTAGGGCGTTTCCTTGCCGCGCGCCCATGCTGCCTGGGTTCGTTCCGGCATCCATATGGTCCCCGAGCACCGCCAGGAGTCATTCCGAGTGCAGAGCCGGAGTAACCCCTGAGCCGCCGGTGACCAAAAAGAAAAAAAAAAAAAAAAAAGAGGAGAGCCAGTGAGGTAGTATAGAGGGCTGGATGCTTGCCTTCCATGCAGTCTGCCTGGGTCCGATCCCCAGCATCCCATATGGTTTCCCGCTCACCGCCAAGAGTGATCCCTGAGCACAGAGCCAGGAGTCATCCCTGAGCATCACCAGGTGTGGCCCCAAAACAAAACAAAAGAGAGACAAAGTAGGACTAGCTTAGCTGACACAAATGGAGGGGCTTCAGGAACAACTGGATCCAGAAGATCCAACAATGTCCCCTGCGGCTACTGTTCTCACGTTGGCCTGGGCCCTCATGTGGACCATTTATTGGGGAAGACTGACAACTCTAGACTTGTATCAGCCCACCCAACCCCTACCCCCAGTACTCACATGAAGGCCTTCTTGTCTCCTATCGCCTATAGTGGAATTCCAGGTAAGGAGCTAGAGACCCTGCTAGAGTCCAGAGGCTTTCGGGGCTGGTCATTGGGGATAGGAGGTAAAGGATACATGAGGACAGCACTCAGGGTGCTCTGGGATGAGGGACTTCCCTAGAGAACAGGGTCACTGGGAGGGGCCCCTGCGGGTTTGCAGTGCGACCCCTAACGGAGACCTGGGGTGTGGCAGCTAAAGGAGCCGGAGGCTGAGCGAGGAGGTGGCGGGGGCTCCAGCAGCTCCCGGGCTTTCCTGCTGCCCTGACTCGGTAGATCTGGGTCCTTCTGCAGAGAGCCCTTTGGCCTCCTCTATGTTCTTGTTATCGCTGGCGCTTAAGTCTCCTGCCCTGACTCGTCCTTTGGGGCCCAACCCACTAACTGCAGCCTGGAAGCAACACTGAGCGAGACCCTGTCATTCTCCCTGCCCGGGGTGGCAGCCAGCTGGCAGTGCCCCTGGTACATTAGCACCTGGCACGTGGCGTGCGGGACGCCTGGACGCGGACGGTCTTCCCATGGCCCTTCTGTAACTAGGAGAAGCTCCTCCCTGCTGACTCCTGTCGTCCCTGAGTCTTCAGCAGAGTTTTGTCAAATGCTCCGAGGAATAGAAAGACATGAGCGGTCCGAGCCTGCGGCACGGGCTGACGTCCCAAGGGCGCCGGAGCCCGGAGACGCCGGGATTACTCGGCAACTCCTGCTGTCTCTCAAACAAGTCTGTCCAGACAGCTCAGACATGTGTGTTCTCACTCCGCCTGCCAGGGTGTTGACACGTACACACACCGGCTTTCCCGGGCTGAGTGACGCTTCGGTGAGCCTGGGAAGTGGCGCCATGGCCTCGCTGTTGCCGGCATGGCCACAAGGCAAGAGGGGGTGGGTGGGGGGCTGGGTGGGGGGGCGAGCATTCCTGCTGCTCAATCAGTACCTTTTTGGTTCGCAAATCCTTCAGCACTAACTACTTAATGCGTGGGGGCAAATCTGTCCAGACTTTGCAGGTACAAAGCTAGGGGTGGGAAAGAGCACGCCCCAGCCCACACGTCCTCTGCCTATACTTCCCGAAGCCCCTGAACCCAACTGCTTAGCTTGCATGGACGCAAAGTGCAGCCGGATGATGAAAAGCACCAGCATGGTGACTCCTGGGATTCGAGGGGAACCTGCGGCCTGCAGCCCGGCAAAGGTGACAACTAGAACCCACCTAGGCCTAACTTAGACCCTGGCTAGGTGTGGGACTTTTGTCCATTTGGTCACTGCCTCTGAGATCCCTTGGTATTTTGGAAAAACAACCTCCTGGAAAGTTAAACGCAGAGCAAAGTGGGGCTGGAGCAATAGCACAGTGGGAAGGGCATTTGCCTTGCACACGGCCAACTTGGGTTTGACCCCCGGCATCCCATATGCTTCCCCAAGCACTGCAGGAGTAATTCCTGAGTGCAGAGCCAAGAGTAACCCCCTGAGCATTGCTGGGTGTGGCTGAGTATTGGTGGGTGTGCCCCCTGCCCCAAAAAAAAGACAAAGAAGAGCAAAGTGAACCACAGATGCATTGAGCAAAGGAACACACACAGATGCATTTTCCCAAACTCGTTTATTACTACATTTTTGTTTAGCTTAGTTTTGGGGCCACACCCAGCAATGCTCAGGAGCTACTCCTGGTTCTGAACTCATGTCACTACTGGAGGGGCTCAAGGGGATCATATGGGGTGCCAGTGATGGAACCTGGGTCAGCCAAGCGCAAGGAAGTGCCCTATTGCTGTACTATGCTCTGGCCCTGATCACTGACATTTCGCATTGCTCAATTCCCTCTTTCCACACACCATGTGGGCATATACATAGCAATTCACCATTTTTCCCTGAGCGATTTGAGAATGTTCAGAGATCATAACCCATCATCCCTCAGCCCTTTAGCATGTTTCTCTGAAGATGAGGGACACTGTCCTGCGTATCCCTCAAACAACTGCTAAAGGGCGGGAAATCATTCGACACACACTATTATCTAATCGATTGTCTATCTTCAGCTTTGCCATTTTCCCCGGCACTGAGCTCCAGAGCATCTTGTCCTGAGCCAGGATTGTGTGTTTCAGCTAGTTGTCATGTCCCTTAGCCTTTTTTTTTCCTAGGGAAGGGGGAAGGGGGGGGGGCACCCTTAGTGGTGTTCGGGGGCTATTCCCGGCTCTGTGTTCAGGAGCAATCCCTGGCAGTGCTCAGGGGACCGTATGTGGTGGCGGGGATTTGATCTGGCATATGAGGCATGTCAGCTTTGATCACTTGCTTCACGTGGCTTTCGTCAGCTCTGCCCATGCTAAAGGTTCTTTTATATCTTTGAAATTAATCCATGCCCTGTGTGTGTATATGGGGGTGGGGAACATTGAGACTCTTTTTGTGTGTGTGTTTTGGGTAACACCCGGCAATGCTCAGGGTTAATCCTGGCTCCGCACTCAGGAATTACTCCTAGGGGTGCTCAGGGAACCACATTGAATGCCAGAGACCAAACTCAGGTTGGCCACGTGCAAAGCAAACATCCTACCTTCCGTACTATCACTCTGATCCCTCAAGACTTTCTTTTTTTGCTTTTTGGATCACACCCGGCAATGCCCAGGGGTTACTCCTGGCTCTTACACTCAGGAATTACTCCTGGCAGTGCTCAGGGGACATATGGGATACCAGGAACCGAGCCCAGGTCAGCCGCATGCAAGGCAAATGCCCTACCTGCTGTGCTATCTCTCTGCCCCCCCCCAAGACTTTCTTTAGTCCCAATAAACTCTTTGTCGGGGGTATACCAGGAATTGAACCTGGGCCTCACACATGCAAGGCAAATGCTCTGCCACTGAGCCATACCTGTGACTTTCTATTAACTCTTGCTCAAGAGTTTGTTTGGTTTCCATTTGTTTTCTGGGTCAGGGCTAGCTGTGCTCAGGGATTACTCCTGGCTCTGCACTCAGGGATCACTGCTGATGGGGCTTGAGGACTGTACGAAGTGCAGGGGTTCAAACCCAGGTTGGCCACATGCCAGGTGAGTGCCTTAACCCCTGAACTCTCTCTCCGGCTCCCTTGTTCCTTCCATCCGAGGGTTCAGGAGATTGTTCAGTGGTTAAAGCACTTGCTGACCTCAGGCCGGGGTTCCTTCTGCAGCACTGCCATGCACTGAGTTTGATCCCGGCTCTGCCCTTCAAGCTCAGACCCCAGGGGCTAGAAGCAATAGTGACATAGCACAGCCAGGTGTGCATGAGCGCAGCAGGCCTAGCGATGTGTGAGCACCCTCTTGGGATGTGTCTCCACGAATCAGGGATCTTCCTGGGCACCCAAACCACGTGTCTGAGCAAGTGCCCACCCCTGTACCCACCCTCCATCACTGCAGCCAGTTCAACAGAGGAAAGGGCAGGGGAGCAATACTCGAAGGCTGGGAATTAATTCTAACAGAAAAGATTCTTCATCCATCTGGACCCTTTCCTGAGTCAGTCATTTCCATGTCAGGGGCAAAAGCCATAGTAGACTGGGTAGGCCATTGGACTTGCACATGGTCAACCCAGATTCAATCCTGGCACCTATACAGTTCCCTCAAGCCCAGCCAGGGGTGATCCCTGCGCACAGAGCCAGGAGTAAGCCCGGAGCACCCATCAGGTGTGGCCCAAACTTCAAAACAATATTTACCATGATGGTCACAAAACTGGGGTGGGCACTTCGCAGAGCTCAAACTAGCTGTCATTTGTGGTTTCATTGGTGTCATTTCAGACCACACCACTCCCCCGGACTCAGAAAGGTGGGGCGAGCACCCCAAGGCCACAAAGCGAGGGTCTCAGGTGAGGCTGTGCTGCTCCTCCTGATGCGGCCTGAGACTGGAGATGGGGTGAGCTGTCCGCCCAGCCCCCACCAAACACCGCCTGCCAGTCTTCTGGAGGAGTCAAGGTTCCTGCTAGTGGTCAGTTTCTCACACACACACACACACACACACACACACACAAACTTCCAACTCCTTTTGACCCTTCCAAACCCAAACCAAACCAAAATGAATACACAGGTCAGATTCTTTTACACATACACACACACAGATGACACACACACACACACACACACACTCACTCACTCCAGAGCTGAAGCATTGATCCAGAAGCTCTTTGATAGGCCTGGACTGGGCCTTTGTGATATATTGGAGGCAAACCAGCACCCACACGGATAAAGTTCACCTGTATGCGTGTGTGTGTGTGTGTGCACACACCTGCATATGTGTACATGTGTGTGCTTGCTATGTATGCTTGTGTGAGCACGTGTGTGTGTGTGTGTGTGTGTGTGTGTGTGTGTGTGTGTAGACAGTGGGCATTCCAAATGGGAAAGAGACGAGGGAGGGAATCCGCTAGTGCTTCAAGCACCGACTCTGGGGCCGGGAGTACTCAGCTCCCACCGAGCAAGTACCCAACCAGGGTTGATTCCAGACACAGCATCCCTGCGTGCAGCCCCGATGTCCCCAAGCACTATCGGGTGTGACCTGCCGGGTGACTCAGGTATCTCCAGCACTGCAGTGACAACAGTCCGGCCTCCTTAGGCCCCTGTGCTGAGACAATGACCTGTCGGCCCAGAATCACAGATCGGGCCTCGGCACCTCCTGTTTGGGAGTCCCTGAAACAAGGACCTGCGTTGGGGCCTGGGAAAGAGGCGGGGGGCTAGAGCACAAGCTTCGCAGGCAGGAGGCGACGGACCCTCAGCACTCTGCAGCCCCCGAGCAATGCCAGTGCTCCGCCCCACCACCCCTGAAGAACGTAAGAAAATAGCTTAAAATGCCAGCGCTGGAGCCAGATGGCTGGGCCTTGCCCTGAGCCCGCATATGACAGGCCAGTGTGTGGCCTCTCCAGGCTCTGCCCTGGTCCCCTGTGGGTGAACAGAAGGAACAGAGTGACCACAGGGAGGCGGTGAAGGGCGCTGGGCCCTGGGGAAGCTTGCAGGAGAGGCCAACTCGGCCTGTGAGGTGGGTGACACGGTACCTGACGGGCCCAGGCTCGGTCAGTGCCCTGGTTCTTGGCAGTGTGAGAGAGGAGACTCTCGCCATCTAGGCTGGGAGGCCAGGGTGGCGCCCCCATTTCCATACTTACCTTTATCTCTCACCAGCTTCCAGAAAGCTTGCTGAGGTGGCTCCTAAGTAGAGCCTCAGAGAGGGAAGCCTGTGGGAGTGGGGGGGGCATGAGGCTGGCTCCCGGGAAAGGACTCCCTCAGAGGGAGGGGGAGACGGAGAAAGGAAAGTCCTCAGAGCCTCGGCTGAACCAGGGGGTACCGGAGGGAAAGGGGGGTCACACACTGAGGAAGGCTCCCAAGGCGCTCGGAAATAGGGCCAGCATTTCCCAGTATCCTCTCACCTCGCTACTCCTCTTTTGCCTTTTGGAGGCCCTTAGGTGCCTGAGGGACAGACCCTCTCTGGGTCTTTCCTCTTGGGCTCTGGACACTTGGAGGAAATCCTGATCTAGTCTCTCTCCCTGCTCCGTTTCCAGATTCTCCTCTACCATCTCCCCCAAGCTTGGGGACCCCAGTGACCCTGGGGGCTCTTTTGCTTTTTGGGTCACACCTGGCGACACTCAGGGGTTACTCCTGGCTCTGCACTCAGGAATTACTCCTGGCGGTGCTCAGGGGACCATATGGGATGCTGAGGATCGAACCCAGGCCGGCAGAGGCCGGCCGCGTGCAAGGCAAACGCCCTACCCGCTGGGCTATCGCTCCAGCCCCAACCCTGGGGGCTCTTATATGGGAGCCTGGACCTCCTCCCCAGGTCCAGTCCTCCCGGGGCCAGGATAACCTGATGGCCAAGTCCCTGCTTATGTCTGCCGGGGCAGGTCAAGGAAGCAGCCCTACACCCCTGGAGCCCAGCCTGCCCGGCCACCGCCCCCACTCCCAGCCCTGTCAGTCCACCCCCATCGCTTCCTGCCTCTTGCCTTGAACCTCCAATCTCCCCACAGCCGAACGCGGCTCGGGTTTCCTTACTGGGCGCCTTGACAATGTTACGCCCCACGTTTCGCCAAGTTTTGGCAAGTCGGGCCCCACTCTGACAGACTTTCTGTCACACTTCCCCACAGCGATTGAAGTGGCACGTTACTGGGTAATGGAATACCTCCACCGAGGGAAGAGGGGGGTCTCCCCCAGAGGGGATTAAACATGATGACAGCTCCTGAAAGTGGGGGGTGGGGAGCTGGAATGCAGGCTCAGCGAGGCTGGGGAGGGGCGGCAGGGTCCTCAGCCCAGGCTCAGTCCCAGACTGAGCAAATTCAGGCTCTCCTCAGCCCCAGCCCCAAGGAGGGGCCTCCCCGTGGAGGGCCAGAGGAGCGGCCAGACAAGAGGGGAGAAAGGACCACAGAGGGGCCTGGCACACACCCTGGACAGCCTCAGAGTCCAGAGTTTCCTGTCAGAGGCAATCCCAGGAGGCTAAAATGGTTCAACTTGCTCCACCCAAAGCAGGCCTTGGAGAGGAGGAAGAGCTCAGGACCTGGGGTCCATCATGAAGGGGCAGGGGGTGGAGCTGGGCCTTCCAGGGGTGCAGAGAGGGGAACCGGCAAGGAAGAGACGGGCCTTGCCGCAACTCCCCGCACAGCTTCCCAGGGAACAGCATTCGCTCTCCCCTGTCCCCTTCTCTCCTCTCTCTTCATTGTTTTGTTTGTTTGACAGGAGGTGTCAAGGATCCAATCCAGGGACTCACACATGGAACACTAGTGTTCTACCCCTGGCCTTGGAAAAGTTTCTTTCCCTTTTGGTTTCAGTTATTCTAGTGAGTGCAGAGGTTTTAAAGGTCCTTAATGGTAAGCTTTTCATGATTATCTTCCATCTCCTTATCCCCTTTTGTGAAGTGTCTTCTGGGGATTTTTGCCTTTGATTTTCTTTTTTAGGGGACCCACGTGAAAGCAACCCCTGGAGCTGACCTTCCGGTAAGGGGCTCGGCCAGCCCCTGGCCAAGTCCAACATTGCTCTAAGGGTTTGCTTTCATGTGCAGAAGTAGAGACCACGCTGGCCGGACTCAGAGTGGAGATTTGGGTCCTGCCCTTTCCTCCGCCTCCATGCCAGTTGCCCCGGAAGAGAGAGACCCACCCACGCCAGACCCACAGCTCCATTGGCACGCAGCCACAAAGCGGCCCCACAATATTCTTAGATAATGCTGATTTTAGGATAAGGTTTCTTCCCAAGATCTTTCACATTTATACATTGTATACAGTTCTAGACAGGTTCTAGCAAGTGCCAGAGCAAACCACATCATCGTCAGTCATTCTCAACATCCAGCCTCCATAAGTTCCTCAGAGCTCCATCCAAAGAAAACCTGATCTTTCCCCTTTAAGTTTCATCAGTAAATGCTTGAGATGAGAGCTTTCTACTGAGTGTATACCACCTACACAGCAGAGTCTGGCAAGCTACCCATGTTTTATTTATTTGTTATGCCAAAAACTAGTAACAATTATGGACCTCAGTTCCATGACCTGAAGAATGGTTTGAGGCTCTTCCTATCCCTGGAGCAAGCAGATGCCCTTGGGTTACACTTGCTTGTGACAGGACTTATGGAGATGTCACTAGTGCCCACTCGAGCAAATCGATGAACAACGGGAAGACAGTGATACAGTGGGGTGGGTGAGGGTCACACCCAGCCATGCTTGGTGGAGGTTGGGGCATGTGGATTTGAAGATCTAACCTGAGGGCTCCCATATAAGAAACATGTGCTCCCTCCCTTTGAGCTATTTCTCTGGCCTGTTGCCTGGCTTTGAATTAGGTTATGGTTTTCCTGGTGTTGGGTTTTGAGTGTTCTTTGAGTGTTCTTTGTGTATTTTAGACAGCAGTCCTGGGGCTGGAGCGATAGCCCAGCGGGTAGGGGCGTTTGCCTTGCATGCGGCCGGCTCATGACAGCCCGGGTTTGATCCCCGGCATCCCATATGGTCCCCGAGCACCGCCAGGAAGTAATTCCTGAGTGCAGAGCCAGGAGTAACCCCTGGGCATTGCCGGGTGTGACCCAAAAAAGAAAAAAAAATAGACAGCAGTCTTTTGTCAGATGTTTATCTGCTCTGTCAGAGCAGCAGATATAGTCTCAAGCGCTCTGGAAATTTTTTTCCGTACCATGTGGTGCTCAGGGCTTACTCCTGACTCTGTGCTCACTGATTACTCCTGGTGAGCTTGGGGGGACTGTTGGGGGGTCAGGAAGTGAACCCAGGTTATCCGCATACAAGGCAAGTACCCTCCCCCTGTACTGCCACTCTGGCCCCCTGTTTCTTCATTTACTTAGTAGTGCTTCTGCAGCCTTGAAATGTTTCCAGTTAACAAAGTTTAATTTATCAATAGTTTATCTCATGGTTTGTGCCTTTGGTGTTATATGGTAAAAGCCTTCACCAAGGTCATTGGATCTTCTTCTTTTTTTAAGAAACATTTTTATTTCACTGATTTATTTATTTAGGCTTTGAGGGCCTCACCCAATGCTGCTCAGGGGCTACTCCCAGCTCAGTGCTTGTGGGGGTCACTTCCAGCTGGTGGCTTGAGCAGAGGGAGGCAGGTCACAGGATGCCAAAAGGCTAAAGGGAGGCTGGCAGGTGTATCTATACATCTGGCTCTGTAAAAGTGTGGTGATAACGTCCAATGACACCAATGCTGATGGCATTATAAATATGTATATCCACAGCAAAACCAATTTAGCAAATACTGATCACATATCTGAGAACCCAGCAGTGCTCCAGGGCTACTCCCAGATAAGTGCTCAGGAGTCATTCCTAGCAGTGCTCAGTGGTACTGGGGATGAAACAAAATATGCACTCCAGCCTTTGAACCACCCCCCCAAGTCCTTCTCTTCTCATAGAGTTCGCTATGGGCTGGCTAGGCGTGGCCTGCTGGGTCCTCTCCTAGTAGGAAGGGGATAGCGGGCAGCTCGTGGAGAAGGTATCATAGGCTGGACACCACAAGACAGAGCTCAATTCTATACACGACATCATCGGGGCCTGTCCAGGCGCAAAGCATCACTTTTTAATTACAATTTGGGTGCCTACACCTGGTAGGCCGCGCCTACATTCTTAGATAGTACTGATTTTAGGGTCAGGTCCTTCCCAGGATCTTTCCCATTTATACACTGTATACAGTTCTAGGCAGGCTCTAACTGATACCCGTCATCCCAGTTAGCCTAGCAAGAAGCCAGAGCAACCCACACATCATGAGGTCAGTCATTCTCAATATCCAGACTCTATAGTTCCTCAGAGCTCCACCCAAGACAAAACCTGATCTTTCTCCTTTGAGTTTCATCAGTAAATGCTCGAGATGAGAGCCTTCTACTGAGAGTATACCACCTACACATCAGAGCCTGGCAAGCTACCTGTGTTTTATTTGATATGCCAAAAACTAGTAACAATTATGGACCTCAATTCCATGACCTGAAGAATGGTTTGAGGCTCTTTCTGTCCCTGGAGCAAGCAGATGCCCTTGGGCTACACTTGCTTGTGACAGGATGTATGGTGATGTTCCTGGTGCCTGCTTGAGCAAATTGATGGACAAGGGAAGACAGTGATACAGTGATACACCTAGTGATGTTCAGAGGTTATTCCTGGCTCTGCACTCAGGAATTACTCTTGGTGGTGCTCAGGGAACCATATGGGATGGATACTAGGGATTGAACCTAGGTCTGTAGCATGAAGACAAGGTCCCTACTCACTGTACTGTCTCTCGGGGCCCTAAAACATTTTAGGGGAGAGAGAGAGAGAGAGAGGAAAGAAGAGAGAAAGAGAGAGCAAGAGGAGAGAGCAAGAGAGAGGAGAGAGAGAGAGAGAGAGAGGGAGAGAGGCACGCGCACAATAGACCAGAGCATATGCCAGAGGCAGGTTCACCCAGGGAGCCACATGGTGTCCTTAGTACCACCAGGAAGATACCCTGGGCACTGAACCAGAATGTGGCCCAAAACAAACCCAAACAATTCAATAATATTTGCTTTTTAATTTTACCAGTAACAATTATAGACCTCATTCCCATGACCTGATGGAATGGTTCGAGGCTCTTTATGTTCCTGGGGCAAGCAGGTGCCCTTGGGCTCTACTTGCATGAGACAGGACATATGGAGATGTTACTGGTGCCCGCTCGAGCAAATCAATGATGAATGGGAAGACAGTGATACAGTGAAACATTTTCAAAAGTTTTTTTTTTTTTTTTTTTTGGTTTTGGGGGGCGGGGTTCTCGTGGCTTTCCGGCTCGGAGTTCCGGGCGGTCGGGAGTATGGGGGGGGGAGGGGGGAACGCTCCGGGCTTCCGCCTAGTTTTGTAAAAATTATTATCTATGTTGGGGGTTGGCACCATACCCAGTGGTGCTCAGGGGCTCCCTCCTGGTAGGCACAGCGGGTGCCTCTGGTGATGCTCGGGGGAGCTCTGCAGTGCCAGGGACGGAACCCAGGTCCCTGCACCCAAAGCCCACAGTCCAGCCTTTGGAGTGAGCTCTGGCTCTTACTTCTGTTATTTATTAATTTTATCCTCTCCCCATTCATTTTGTTGTTGTTGTTGCTGCTGCTGCTAAAAGCAAATAATAATAATAATAATAATAATAATAATAATAAAAATAAAAAAAGTTGACAGGCTACAGGGAGCTGGACACACCTGGCATTGCTCAGGGCTATTCCTGGCTCTGCTCAGGGGTCACTCCCAGTGCTGCTGGGGAAAACATGCAGTGACATGATTGAGCCAGTGTCGGCTGCACACAGGCTGGTGCCCTGTCCGCCCGTCCCAGCTCTCTGGCTCTGCTCTCCGAGGCCTTAGTTCTGCAGCCAGTACTCGTAGCTGAGGCACAAAGAGATGGTGTTTGCTGAGAGCTGCTGCAATGCTCACACACGTGCTCCCCAGGGTTCTTTCTCACATGTGCTCCCCCAGGGATCTCTCACACACGTGCTCCCCAGGTTCTCTCTCTTCATGGGGGGGGTCAGACCCCCATTTCCTGGTAGCTACACACACCTGGCTGTGGTCTGGCTGAAAATCACTCGTGGCACAAAGGATCCCAGAGCGAAGATTCGCCAGAATCATTCTTGGTCCGTGCTGGACACTGGATTTTACTCAGGACTGTATGCTTGCAAGGCAAGCTCTAAGCCTCTGCGCCCTCCTCTGCAGGCGTACTCCAGCGCCTCGCATTGTGTGATCACTGGCCACAAAGCCCCTAAGGTGTAGACCATCTTGCAAGGCTTTGGAATGGGAGGGGAGGAGATAATTTCTGGGCATCAGACACCCAAAAAGGCAGGCTCCACCCCAAGACTCAGAAGGAACTCACACTCCCAGAATGCACCTCTCAAAAAAAAAAAAAAAAACCAGACATCTCTGTCCTCTTTGAGCTGCTCTGGAGAAGTTTCCTTCCTTTAGCCAGTGTCTGTGTCCGCAGCTGTGCGTTACAGGGGCTTACGGTGCAGCAGGAAGGAGTAAGAGAGCACGGGAGAGACAGGAAGCGGAGAATTACTGGTCTACGCTAGGGGAAGAAGGCCAGGGCCAGGGTGGTGGTGAGTTGCTGCAACAGGGGAGTTAATGAGGGGGTACAGGGGGAAACCGCAGGGTGTGCAGGACTGAGCTGAGTGGAAAGTGAAGGGACGTTTACTGAAGGCACTATTGGCCTGTTAGAAAAAGCTGGAAGGGGGCTGTAGTGATAGTACAGTGGATAGGGCGCTTGACTTCCATATGGCAACCAAGGTTTGATCCCTGGCATCCCGTATGGTTCCCTGAGCACTGCCAGGAGTAATTCCTGAGTGCAGAGCCAGGAGCAGCCCCTGAGCATCACTGGGTGTGGGAGAGAGAGAGAGAGGAAAGAAAGGAAAAGAAAGGAAAGGGAAGGGAAGGGAAGGAAGGAAAGGGAAGGAAGGAAGGAAGGAAGGAAGGAAGGAAGGAAGGAAGGAAGGAAGGAAGGAAGGAAGGAAGGAAGGAAGGAAGGAAGGAAGGAAGGAAGGAAGGAAGGAAGGAAGGAAGGAAGGAAGGAAGGAAGGAAGGAAGGAAGGAAGGAAGGAAAGAAAGAAAGAAAGAAAGAAAGAAAAGAAAAGAAAGAAAGAAAGAAAGAAAGAAAGAAAGAAAGAAAGAAAGAAAGAAAGAAAGAAAGAAAGAAAGAAAGAAAGAAAGAAAGAAAATGCAATGGGTCAGATGAGCGGAAGGGGCAGAGTTCTCTCCCTGTTCTCGGCAAGAGGCACCAGGAGGGAAGTGTACCTCTCTCATAGAAAGATCCAGAAAAAGAGACCCCAGGGTGAGTGCAGAAGTTGAGCCCCAAGAAGTCTTTGGGGACTGGATCTCTGAGCATTCAGAGAGGGCAGCAGAGCCTCCGAGTCACAGAACCGTGTCTTGCAGGCTCTGGCCTCACACACTTGTCAAAGGAGCTACAAAGGTGCTTCATTCCCAGCCGTTACCAGCGGGAGTTTAGGGCACTTACCATATAGAAGCACTGGCCGAGAAGGACGGGGGACAGTCCGAAGCTGGTGGGAAAAGGGGAGCAAAGCTTGTTTCCTGGGTGGGGCAGGGAAGGCTGTGAAAGGCTCTGGAGGGCTGCAGCCACTCTGCTCGTCCCGCCCAGGGTCCCATGAGGGTCTGGGCTCAGAGCCGCAGTGAGGAAGGTATGTTGGACAGAGACGGGAGGCTGAGAAAGGCCACGATGGAACCCTCTGGCCCCTCTGCCGCCAGCTTCCACCTCCAGAAACAGGAACTGTGAGAACCCCTTCACTCCCAGACCTGGAGAGGATTCCCCGAATTAGCGCCAGGACCATAGGTCAAGCCGTAAGTGACGCAGAGCAAAGCCACAGGCTCCCTGTTATCTTACCTTCCTTTAACCCTGCTACATGGCACCGACAGAGCAGGGGAGGCCCACTCAGAAGTGGAGTTTGGTCAGTTAAAATACAGTGGGTTCATCCAAAGGCATATTCTCCTGCTCCAAAAACCCGAGGGGGCAGGGAGTCGGGGAGCGCCGTTCCCTCCCTAGGTACACACCATCAGCCAAGAGAATGATACCCCAGGGGAACATGAGCTCATAGAGAAAAATTAGAAGGCATTTCAGGAGTGCAAACCCTATCAAAGAAAACCCAAAATATGAACAACCTATACGAGATGAAGCAGAATTAATGGACCGATGAGAACAAGAATTTAAAATAATCATAATAAAATTCCTCTAAGAGATCCCGGAGAATATAAATTTGAAATAGGGAATGAGATTGTATAAAGAAGCTGTCAAGGAAAAAAAATAAAGAGCACAATATATAAGCTGGATGGTGGTGTAGATTCAGACTAAGAATGAATTAATGAACCGGAAGATAAGGTTGATGAACTCCCCCAAAGGTGTGAGGGAAGAATAAAGACATGAAAAAATAATGGCGATATTGGTAGATATGGAAGATAGATCTGTCTTTACAATGAGAATCCCAGGGGCTGAAGAGATAAGCCAGGGGCTAGGGTGCTTGCAGGCAGTATCTCTTATCAGATATCTCTTAACGTACGCAGGTCTCTTGCAGGCAGCCGACCCCATTCCATCCTGAGCAGCAATGCCCTCAAACCACACCAGAAGTGACCCCTGAGCGCAGTCCGAGTAGTCCCTGGGCATCAATGGGTGTGATCCCAAAATGAAACAAACAAATAAACAAAACAAACAAAAAAAAAACAGAAGCCCCAGGGCCAGAGAGATAATACAGAGGTTAAGATACTTGCTCTACATCAGTTGACCCTTGTTCAATCCCTGGCAACCCCATGATCCCTGTGAGGAGGATGGAGTCATGAATAAATCCTGGGCACTGACAAGTGTGACCCAAATAACCCTTGCCCAAAAACAAAAGCCTTTAAAAAGAAGGAAATATATGTATGAAAGAAAGGAGGGAAGGAAAGAAGGAGGAAGGAAGGAAGGAAGGAAGGAAGGAAGGAAGGAAGGAAGGAAGGAAGGAAGGAAGGAAGGAAGGAAGGAAGGAAAGAAGGAAGGACGAAGGAGAAAGGAAGAAAGAAAGAAAGAAAGAAAGAAAGAAAGAAAGAAAGAAAGAAAGGAAGGAAGGAAGGAAGGAAGGAAGGAAGGAAGGAAGGAAGGAAGGAAGGAAGGAAGAAAGGAAGAAAGAAAAGAAAATATTTACCAGCATTAAAGAAAAGCATAACAGTTGGTATTCAGACTGAATACCAACTGCCTAATACTGTCCAGTAAGAAGAAAAGCAACACATGAACATTTATACTATAAATGCCATAACTTGTTGGACAAAATGAAAACAATACTTAGAGGAAATGATATAGCTTCAAATATGTGTATTATAAAATAATAAAAAAGAAATAAAGGGGCCAAAAGATAGGGGTGGGGACCATATGGGTTGCCATATGGTTGGGGAAGGCACTTATCTTGCATACAGCCAACCCTGGTTCTATTTCCCAGAACTCCATACCAGAAGTGACCCCTAAGTGAAGAGCCCAGAGTAAGCCCTGAGTACTACAAGGTGTGGTCCCCAACATAAAAAACAAGTAAATAAGAATGCCAGCTTGGGGCAGAGAGATAGTACAGTGGCAAAAGGTGCTTGCGTTTCATGCGGTGGACCTAGGTTTGCTCTCCAGCCCGAGCCAGGAAGCACCACCAGATATGACCACAAAACAAAACTAAGCAAATAAATAAAATAAAAAACAAAAACGAACAAACAAACTAAGCATTTAACCCAGGAAGCAGAGTACCAGTTCCAGAGAGGTAGGACAGAGCTATTACCTTGAATGTGGCTGAACCTGATTCAATCCCTGGCACTATACAGGGATTGAATTCCCAGTTCCCCTGAGAACTGGGAATAGCCTCTAATACCATGAGATGTATACCCCATCCACCCCAAAAGCAGTGTGCACACACAAACATATGAATACGAAAAATAAAGAAGAATAAATCAAATTATAATAAAATATAAAATGTACTAGGAAACTATGAAATGTACAGAACTAGGGGAAAGGGGTCCCCTGAGCACCGTCAGGAGTAATTCCTGAGTGCAGAGCCTGGAGAAACCCCTGAGCATCGCCTAGTGTGACCCCCAAAAAAAAAAAAACTCTGGTCCCAACCAAGATCAGAACAGTAGTGAGAGCAACTGCTGCGTGGTGCTGAATTAGACTGAAGGAGGCGGACATGGAGAGACGGACTGGACGCCTCTTGATAGAGGTGGTGTCGCAGAGTCCAGAGACAGAAGCTTTCATTTTTATTATAGCATACAGAAAACGAATTTAAATGCATTAGAGCTCTAACTGTGAAAATGAGAAGAAAACTGTAAATAGAGAAAATACATGGCAAAAGTATTTTGCCATGTAAAATACTCTTTACATACCTTAGAGACAGAACAACTTTTTTGTTCTTGAGTTTTTACTGTCTTTCTAGCCCACAACTATCTTGTTTTGTTGTTGTTGAACCAGACCCAGCAGAGCTCAGGTCTCACATTTGGTTCAGTGCTCAGCACCTAACACTGTACTATCTCTTGGTTACAAGTATTCTTGCCTAGAAGTGTGTGACCAGAGGGGGTCAGAGTGGTAGTCCAGCGCGGAGGGCATTTGCCTTGCAAGCGGTTCACCTGGGTTTGAACTCCCGGCATCCCATATGGTCCCCTGAGCACCACTAGGAGTAATTCCTGAGTTCAGGGCTAGGACTAAACCCTGAACATCCCCAAGTGTGACCCAAAAAGAAAAAAAAGAAATCTATAACCAGAATTTATAACGGCAGAGCCTGGCAAGCTACCCGTGTTGTATTTGATATGCCAAATACCGGTAACAATTATAGGCGTCATTCCCATGACCTGATGGAATAGTTTGAGGCTCTTTATGTTCCTGGAGCAAGCAGGTACCTTTGGGCTTTACTTGCATGAGACAGGACATATGGAGATGTTACTGGTGCCCGCTCAAGCAAATAGATGATGAACGGGAAGACAGTGATACAGTGATAACTAGAATTTAACCAAGATTTTGCACCCAACTTCAAGTTTGCACTCCAAGAAATACAGATGACAAAAGAACAAATCAGACGTCACTGTGAGGAGACAGTCACACAAATACAAATTGTGGGATTTCTGAAAACAAAACAAAAACCAGTTGATCTGGATTCTTCCAAGAATCTGTCATGGAAAACCCAACAACCTCATGAAGAAACTGTTGAGAGAAAATTATAGGAGAATTCTATAGAGCGAGTGTCATGTCTGACCCTCAACAAGAGCTTACTTGATTACTTGAATCCCATTATTCATTGATTTGCTCAAGCAGGCGCCAGTAACATTTCCTCAGGAAAATAAACATTTTTGTTACTGGTTTTGGCATATCGAATACGCATCGGACAGCTTGCCAGGCTCTGCCGTGCAGGCGCTATACACTCAGTAGCTTGTGTGGTTCTGATATTTGGGGGCACAGAGATAAATAAAAAGGTGCTAGATGCAGCTGACCCTCTTCTGTAAATGAACCCCAAACACAGAGGCTGGTGTGATCTTGAGAACTGGGAGTGTGATACAAAATATCAAGGGGAAAAAAGGGACATAGGGGGTCATTATAGGAACTAGAAAATGGGTATCACTTCTTGTATCACTTGTCTTCCCATTGTTCATCGATTTGCTCTAGCAGGCACCAGTGATATCTCCATACGTCCTATCACATACTAGTGTAGCCCAAGGGCATCTGCTTGCTCCAGGGACAGGAAGAGCCTCAGACCATTCCATCAGGTCATGGGAATGAGGTCCATAATTGTTACTAGGTATTTATATAATTGTTGCAATTTTCCTAGGGGTAGAAATGGCTCTGGGCTCTGGAGAACTTTTCTTTGTTGATTTATTTGGTCCCAAGCAGGCTGGGTGGGTGTAAGTCTTCGGCGTTTTGGTTCTTGGACCGGAGCAACAGTGCTGCTGAGGCTATCAGGGTCACGCCTGATGGTCCTAGGGGGGACGATAGTGGACCAGAGGTCAAAGTTAGGCTTTGCACGTGCAAAGCATGTGCTCCAGTATGCGGAGTTAGAAGGTCCTTTTTTTTTCCACCACACCCAGCGATGCTGCGGGCATTACTCCTAGATCTGGACTGAGGGATCACTTCTGGCAGTGCTCAGGGGGGCTATATGGGATGCTGCAGAATTGAACCTGGGCCGGCTGCGTGCAAAGCAAGACCCTTACCCGCTGTGCTATCTCTCTGGTCTCAGAATGTCTTTATTTTACTTTTTATCTATTCACTGTGATTTGGGGCCATACTGGTAGTGCTCAGGGCTTACTCCTGGCTCTTCACTCGGGGATCACTCCTGGTGGGTGCAGGGGAGCATATGCAGATGCTGGGGATCAAACCTGGGTCTACCACATGCAAGGCAAACACCTGCGGCGCTACAACTCTGGCCCCAGAATGTCTTTTTTTTTTTTTCTTTTTGGGTCCCACCCGGCAATGCTCAGGGGTTTCTCCTGGCTCTGCACTCAGGAATTACTCTGACGGTGCTCGGGGGACCATATGGGATGCTGGGGATTGAACCTGGGCTGGCCTGGGCCGGCCGCGTGCAAGGCAAACGCCCTACCTCACTAGGCTATACTCCGGCCCCAAGAATGTCCTTATTTTTTAATATTTTATTATATCACCGTGAGATATACAATTACAAAGAAGTTCATGTTTACAGTGTTCCAGCACCCATCCCCCATCAGTGCCCATTTCCCACCACCAATGTCCCCAATTCCTCCCCCTTCCTCTAGACTGTCTCTATGGCAGGTTCTTTTATCTCCTCTCTCTCTCTCTCTCTCTCTCTCTCTCTCTCTCTCTCTCTCTCTCTCTCTCTCTCTCCCTCCAGAATGCCAGAATGTCCTTATTTATTTTTTTTTTTTTGCTTTTTGGGTCACACCCGGCAATGCTCAGGGGTTTCTCCTGGCTCTGCACTCAGGAATTACTCCTGGCGGTGCTCGGGAACCATATGGGATGCCAGGGATCGAACCCTGACCGGCATGGGCGGGCCGCATGCAAGGCAAACGCCCTACCCGCTGGGCTATCGCTCCGCCCAATGTCCTTATTTTTAAGAGCTGTATATTAAAGCATTTGGGGATGAAGTGTCTTGAATCTAAGGGTACTTTGGGAAGGTGGTAGTGTGGTGGTTGTGTGTGTGTGTGATATTAAATTTGCTGAATATTCATGGAGACTACATTAAGTCTACTATTCTTTGAGACTTCCAAAATAAATATCTGGGAAAGAGAACAACGAAGTAGCTCTGAAAAGTCGTGTAGTCCAAGATCAGCTTACAAAATTGATGGTGGTTCTCCACCCGAGTCAATCAGCTGTAATAGTCCATAAAAGCAACAGAAAAAGCACAATATTCAGGAGCTCATTTAGATAAAAAGTGCAAAAGATCAAAGGAAAGTACTTTATGGAGAAAAGGTATTATTT